>CAJHNH020004268.1:0-55000 GCA_905116865.2 Candidula unifasciata | reverse complement strand
TCTATGCATTGCTAATGCAAGTCTTTTTCTGACTTCTTTTGAACAGTCGCCACTGTTGTTCGCTAAAGAGCCTAAGTATTTGAAATCTGTGACATTTTCTATTTCTTCATTTTCGATTGTGAAAAGGAATGCTGAATTTACGGTGGACATGATTTTTGTTCCTTTAAAATTCAGAAAAAAGATTCACTACATCGCTGTGCTTTTTTTTGATGGCCAGAATTAATTTTTCTATACCTTGTACACTACTGGAAAGGAAAACTTTGTCGTCTGCATATATGAGTTTAGTTACCTCCAATTTTTAGTGGATCAAAGCTCTCACACGACTCAACGCTAAACGCGTTGCTCTTAACATTTTCAACACATATGTTAAAAAGGGACGGAGAAAGAATTTAGTTCTGTTTCACAATTTCCTTCACTTCAAACCACTCTGATGTTTCACCAGCTACTCTGACTGCTGCTTGTAGTTCACAATAAAGAGATTCCATTAAGTGCACCAGAGGTTTTGGAAATCCCATGCATCTCATTATATGCCACAGTTTGTCGTGTTGCACACAGTTAAATGCCTTGCTATAGTCTCTTTTCATAACATAGTCAAAAAATGATGACTGTCTATTTTCGATGTTTGTGATAAGTTGTCTATGAGCACTTGCCTCTTTCTAAACATCTAAGCTACTCCTCTTAGCTGTTCAAGTAATTCTAAGGATTCTTCTGAAAAACCACATCTTCGAGGCCTCAAGATATTATTCGGCCTGTTTAAGTACTGTCCATGATTCACAGCCGTATGTCAAAACCTACTCTATATAGCTTGCGAGAATTCTTTTCCTTACCTCCAGTGACATGGATTTATTGCACAAAATGTTCTTCGTTTTATAAAAAGCAGTTTTGGCCTGTACTTTTCTGTTCTTTACCTCTGTGATACATCTTCCATTGGAAGTTATCCATGTGGCCAGTACTTAAATGTCTATACTTGTTATAAAATAGCGCCTTGGACCCTTATTATACATCAAAGCACTATTCTTTTCTTGGAAAGCACCATTACTTCTGTCTTCCCATTATTCAAACTGAGACCCATTTTATCATTTTCAATCCCTGCCGTATCTGTTCATTTCTGTAGTTCTTTCTGACCTTTTGCTATCAAGACGGTGTCAAAAGCATAACGCAGGTTGTTTGTGGTATGACCACCAACAACAATTTCTGGCATATCAATGATAGATCTCATTATATATTCACTGCATAATGAAAACATATCAGGTAATAGTGCACATCCTTGTCGTACTTCCCTCTTTATGCCTTGAAACGTTTCCAAATGGTTATCATTCTTATAGATGCTGTTTGCTGACAATACATGTTCTTTATAATTCGTGAATTTTTTCCATCAATGTTTAACTGTTATAACAGTCTGATTATTTATTTATGTTTCACACAATCAAATGCTTTCGTATAGTTAATGAGGCATATGTAAAGATCAGCTCTTTTCACCTTTGGTGGTCAGTTGCAATGGACTTTATGCTTGCATACCTGAGGGCTGTCCAGTCAGGTTCTTTAACCATGTCTTTCTTGTTTCGCCTCTTCTCATCTTTGCTTCTACTGAGCTCTGCAGTATTGTTTTTTGAGAGGCCACTTGATATTATTAAATGTCCATTCCATTGCATTTTTCACCTTTTCACTGTAGTTAAGAGAGCTTCATAGTTGCCAATGCGCTGTATAATTCTATGGCGAACCTCATCGTTTGTAATGTGGTCTCCTTATGATATGCCAAGAATTTTTCGAAAGCATCGCATTTCCAATGTTTGTATCTTCTTTCGAGATCAGCTTTTAAGGTCCACGTTTCACAGCCATATGTAAATGTACGCAATCGATTCTTATTATGCATGAAATTTTTTTGGATCCCCATAATGTTTGCTGCTTAGCAAGGACATATGTTGTTTGAGCAATCCTAGACAACAAGATGATTTCTGGTCTTGACCCCGGATCACTGAAATGAATCCAAAATTTTTGAAATTACTGACTTGTTCTAATTTGTGAATTTAACGTACATTGGTGAAGTTAGGCCATCTGGATTTTCAGTCATTACTTTTGTTTTTTCTTCCTTTTATTTCCATGCCATACTTGGTCGAGGTTTCATCAGGCAGATTTACAAGCTCGACTAGCTATTGTTCTTTCCTGACCAACACATGTGCAAACCTCAAGTTCATTACAGTTCGACCTCCTAACAACATGGAGTAAATGAATATATTTTTTTTTTTTTTTGAAGTTGTCCTGTTTGTTAAAATTTTTTCAATGAAGGAATAAAAGTAAATAGACCGGGGGCAACAGAAAAAAAAGAAAAAGAAAAAAAAAATCCTTCTTTTTCGTAAATTTGCGAGAAGTCAAATTTTCATTCTGTTTTCAGATTTTGTGTCGACGGTAGAAATAACACATCAGAAATATGACTTTCTGAGCAGTGCTGCTCCCGGAATTGTGCAAAATATATGCCGGAATCTGTTCTCTCCCCCACCCTCTTTTCCGCAATAATTTAATTTCTTTAACTTTTATTGCAGAATTATGGACAATTGGCTAAAAACTACGTCTTTAAAGTAGAAATGTGGTGAGCTCACTGAAGCTTCTGGAGCGACTGATTTATTAACAACCAGCGTCGTCGGGGGAGACGAAATGTCTCAGCAGACACCTACGAGCGTACGCCATCCAAGTGGGTCTGCCTCAGTTCTCGGAAAGGCAACTCAAGACCCAAAGGAAATTCACGGAAAACTAAGAAAATAGTATCCTAGCTCCCTCACTTTGGCTATGTTACGGTTGGGAACGAACAGACACCGGAAGGGATATCGTTAACTGTCATAGAAGTGTTCTAACGGATGCTTGGTTCCGTCCAAATTAAAGACACAGCTGGAATGCAATCGTTATGATTTAGTACATAAATGTTCAGAAATCTTCAAACGCCGAGTTTTACTTCTTCAGGCAGGGTCATCCATGATGGAGAGAATTTCTAAAAATGAAAATAAAAACAATATAATGCAAAATGAAGCTAAAGCGTTTCATTCATCGCATTAAAGACAACTAAACATCAAATTCTCACTGTTTTTTTTTTATTCCTTTGCTAAAGTATTCAAACCGCGTTAAGGACAGGTTAAACCCCCAAATTGAATTTGAATAAATCTGTTGGAAACAATGCTTTCTATAGGTACATATTAGTTAATGATTGATGGAAAATAAATTTTTGGGGCTAAAACCAACATATTTTTACCGATATTGACTGAAAATGTCATGTTTTATGCCGAAAATTGCCAAATTTGTACTTAACATTTGCAAGGATATTTCAGAAACTAATAAAGGTGGCTTAATGAAAATTTGCACATACATTTAACATTATATTTTAATTATATTGTGCTAAAAACTATTCATTTAAACTAACGGTTTAAAAGTTATGTTCATTATATCATACCATACTGTTTTCCCAAAACAAATTAGGGGGTTGGGGTTACCATATATGAAAAAATGCAAAAAGTATCCAAGCTGTTGTAGTTATTTTAGTCCATTTCATTTTACTGATCCTTTTCTATGTGTGTGCCAAGTATGAAGACAATACGTTAATAACTTTTTGAGATATTGTTCGCAATGTGATGAAAAAATGTCACACACAAAAAAAGGATTTTAAGAAAAATGCAGAAAAGTAACTTACCATGCTGGTTTTCACAGTAATCCTTTACCTAATGAGCTCCTGCTGCATAAGAGTCATCTTTGGGGTATTCCCCAGCTGTGTGAACAGCTTTTTCTTGCTCGTTGTGTCTTCTTATCCATTTTGTTTCATTCTTCAGCTGCTCTTATGCGCGCTTGGTCAAATCGACGAAATGCGGAAATACTGTATCCACAGCTCAATCCTAAATTTTTTAGTATTTCAATCCTGCCCAGTTCCCCTTCATTATAGACAATAACAGCATCATTCACAGCTATTTCCAGCCTGTCTCTTCCAACAAATATAGTTTTAGGTCATCTATCCCAAATCAAATGATGAAATGCTTCGTTAGCATTTTGTGTTCCGCCATGCAAACATTTTTGTAATAAATCATCATGAGAAAGATCCTCAAAAACAGGTTTGATTATCTTCATGACAAAGTCTGGCAGCTTATTTTTATTTTGCCCATTGCACCATATTCCACAGTTGACATGTAGGTGTGCCGCAAATTTTTTTTTAGCCCGCCAATGATGCCTCGGCGAAAAAAGGTATTTGTCATCACATGTCTTTCCGACTGGCGTAGACGATCATGCTTCTCCACGTCTTTTATAGACAGTAAGTATCAAAGGCTGCTACAAATCGTCTTTTGCAGTCTCAACCTTTCTCTCCATAAATTGTTATTATCATTGCACAATATGCTAGTTTTATTCCTCTCCTGCTGTAGTCAAACAAGATAACTCTGGCTCTTGCTGATATTTGTGATGTGTTGTCGTCGCTCTTTGGCATAAATACTTTTAGGAGTAGCACGGATGCAACATATTGCTCTGTCTTTGTGTGGTTGCAGGAGACTGATTTACTTGTTCCTGAGTGGTTAGTAAGCTTACGTGCCAAGACAGTGATACGGGTGTTTTAAAAAAAGTGTATGGGGGGTGGGGGTGGGGAGGGGGGGGGGGTTGTCGAAAGTCTAGAACTCTTATGTGTCAATTTAGCCTTGCAAACATTTATTATGTAAAAGTAAAATGTAAATGACCCTTTTCTGGAGATCTTTGGAGTAGCATAAAGCAGACACTGAACACAACAAGGACAACAGATACACATCGCAACACGATCATGAATAATAAATGTGTTCCCACCGTGACAGGTACTAGCAGGGTGTTTTCTAGAGAAAAACAAAAGTTGTCGGTACTCATCAGGAAATGTTAGAAAGAGGTACTGGTACTCATTGCAAAGAGTCTACTACAATGACACTGAAAAAAAGATACCTAAAATAAGGTAGCATACCGTACAATCAGCCCTGCGTACCAGGTCTGATCTATTTAGGCAAATATCATTCATGCAAATCATCCTGCTCTACAGCATTATTAAGTTTGTGCAAAATGAAGAGTTTAGTACAAAGGTCACATTGGCACTGTGCACTTTTTAACTATTGTCCATGGTTCAATCTTACTTGTCAACTCGTTAGTGTTTAATGGCTTAGTGTCATTTGTCAGCAGTCACAGATCTACATTGTTCACTCACACTTGTGTGGCGCAGTGATTTCCGTCACTGGCGTGAGGGAAAATTAAGTCTGATGTGATGTGTATAAGGAGATACTCCGTACCTCACTCGGGCGCCAGTCCTTCAACGTTCTGGTTTTACGGAACCTTATGCAAGACTCCTGATGCATGTCCCCGTCGTGCACAATGAATATTGTCTCAAATGAGCATTAACAGAGCTGCCAGGTTATCTCAGAGTTAGCGGTCCCAGAGGTGTAGTGTCTTTTCTGGCTCTCATCAGCCCGCCCCCAAACGCATGGGTGAAAAAGTCTATCAAAACTCATTTGGAACATAAGTAAAGTCTGCTTGTCAAATGTATCCCTAAATCACAACTCTCAGTTAAAAGTATGTGGAGTGAATGGAAAACTGTGCTGCTGAGACTCAAACCTTGACCAAGAGATTTTTCTCGCAGCTTAGACGAGTAACATCTCCTGTGGTCAGCTGTGCAGAATGGGGTCTGGCGTTGTCCTGTTTAAAAAAAAAAGATTTAAGTTGGCATCCCAAAATTGAAGGACATGTGGTCGAAGAATTTCATGGACGTATCGTTGCGCATTTAAGCTTCCTTTAATGTACACCAATTGACTCTTTACGTTGTAACTGATCATTCTCCATACCTTTACACCTTTATCACCGTGCAGCAGAGCTTCAACACAATTTTGGGCTAAACCTTAATTTCATCTACGATAGACCATACGTAGTCTATCATGACGCTGCAACAAAAACAACGAATTAGACACGTCTGCACTGATTGTCACTTGCCCAGGGACGATGTTGGTTGGCCCAAAGAAGTCTATTTTAGCTGTGGCGACGCGTAAGGAAAGGTCCTCGGTATGGTCGTCGAGCCCAAAGTCCAACATTCTGCAGTCTGTTCCGAACAGTTCTATCAGACACATGACGTCCTGGAGGCAATGCATGTGTAGTTGAGGAGGATGTTGTAAACCTGTCTCTGAGGCGACGAAGCCGGATAAAGCTAGTCTCCGCTGCTGTTGTCACTCTTGATCGTCCATTGTGATTCGGTCTTCAACTAAACCAGTGGCTTGGAACTGGTGCCAAAGTCGACTGATGGTACTCTGATGCACGTTTAGATGCCTGGCAACCTGACTTTGACTTTCTCTTGCCTGCAATCGGGCAATAGGCAATATTCTTAAATTTATCAATAGAGGCGCCATTCGTGACTGCTTGAAAATGAATTGATGGTTTTGGTGTAGCGTTAGCCTTTTATAGGGTTTTAAATGCTTCGGCAATTAATAGTGTTCAACGCAAATTGTGTTGCTTTCTCGTGCGCGTATCTTGAGTTATGCTCACAAATATGGTCGTAATCACAATTGACCACTGCGTTGTAACGATTACAAAACCCATGCAATTCATGCCCAAATGTCCACTGGACACGGTAAACAACATTCGAGTCTGCTTTTCACATACCCAATTACTATATTTGATTTACAAACTAATAAAAACTCGCCGTCAAATAACTATGCGTTTGTTTTTGTTTTTTTAATTTTATTTGAACCGTTTCAGTTTTCTCTCATAGGCGTGGTCAGTCGGTGTTGTTCGGATACGTTTGAGAAGGAATGGATTCTAAGACTTGGTGACGAAAAGAAAGATGGGAAGAAGAGCAAGAAGAAGGCAAAGAGATAGATATCTGGATGGCTTTACAATGTCCGTGATTCTGGTAATACTGGGAGCTGGCGACACACGACAGCCTACGTCGTTTTTTTTTTCATTGCCCATGATGACAATGCTTTTTCATTGTATGTTAATTGTTTTGCTTTGGCCGTTATCACCATTATTATTATCTTTACCATGTGCCAGTTAGCACAGATGGCTACTAACCCACCTTGGTGATGTCAGTCAAGGACACCAGTCAGACAGACAATCAAGGTCGAATCAAGCTCAGGCGCTGTCGGTGAACTACGGACTTTCCGTAATTTTTGTTTCAGTTCCTGTTTCTAATAACTTTATCTGAAACCCATTCGTGGACAATTTTTTCGGCCTGTACACAACTGTGTGGTGCAGTTCCTGGTTGTCTGCCTAATCTTGCACAATGAGTTTCAACTTAGTTAGTTGCGTACCCTGTACAGGACGTTGCAGAACCAACCCTAGCATTTTTGGCTGTTGTGGTTTTCCTAGGCAAGTTTACGTCCAGTAGTTTGTCATTGCTTTCTAAACGGGCGGCGTCTCAATACCACTGTCGAAACCAACGGAAGGCGCAAGGCCCGGCATTACAACTTATGTACAACTTAATAACGTCCGTGGCTAAGGCGTTGCGAGTCCGACTCGTAAGCCAGCATACCGCGATCGAAACCTGCGTGGGCTGCGTGGATTTTTATCGTGGTATGGGACGTCGCAGGTCGACCCAGCCTAAAATGGGTACCAGGATGGGCTGTCCTGGGAAAGTAAAGACAGCCTGCGTAATGCTGACCACATTACCCACAGAGTGCTGACGGTCTGTAAAAATATGGGACGCTCTGCCCATATGCCCGATGCGCCGAAAGGCGTGAAAAGGGAACTTTACTTTTTTTTACAACTTAATTAAAGGTTACAAATAATTTTTTTTACGAGTACTTATTTCATTTTGAAATTTAAAAAAAAAATCGAATATTAGAAATGGGGATTCTATGCAGTTCTTACTTAACTCATTAAGTACAGGGCAGTTGTTACTTTCGTACGTTGAGTTTAAAAGGTTGAAAAAGAAATACTGTGATCAGAAGGAGATCGATCAAGACACTAGGTGGCAGAAGTATTCAAACTAATAATTCAATATAAAAGGGTAATATGCAGGGAGATTTAAAAGTATTACCTCATTTTGAAATACTCATTGTTTATTCATTAACTACAATTTGTACAAGAAATGGATAGGAGAGAAAAACGCATAGCACAAGCCTGTATTAAAGAATTATGTACAGACATCAGATGCTACCAGCTTCTGGAGCAGCCCTCGAATCCCTCCAACTGAATTTATCAGGAACACTTGTGGAAAAGAAAACAAAAATTGTCGTCCAGCCATGTTTATAGGGCCTCCAGATTTCAAACAAAATAATCAATCTGAAACACAGATAAAAAATTATAGATAACATATTCTTACACTTAAGACCAAACATAAACTTAGATACGTATTTCAAATAGGGGATAACTGTCAAATCTGCCTGTAATTTATGCCTGATGGAAAGCAGCAACAACGTAACTTTATCTTTGGAAGTAACAAGGAACTTATGATGAGTCGTTCGGTATTGAAACCGTTAGGTGGATCGTCTGTGGGTCCGAAGGTGGTGGGTTCAGGTTCTGGCAGTGCTGGATTTTGTTTTCAAACATCAAATTGTCTCCCAGGTCGACCCAGCCTTCAGTGAGTAGCAGGTAAAAGACCTGGGGAGTAAAGGGTCCAGCGTGATGTCGACCATATAACCAACCCAGTGAGAACTGGTCTATAAAATTTTGCGCTAGCCATAAATAATCCGTCAAAAGGCCTTTACTTACTTTACCCCTGATGGAAGACCTCAGAAATTATGGAATGATGGCATTAAGAACAGCCTTACAGAAATGAACATCAGTCTTAATAGTGCCCTTGACAGAGCACATCAACGAACATTACATCTCCCCCCCCCCCCCCCTCCGACACTTCGATGAGGTACAAGGTGGAAGAGAAGAAGAAACCCCTGATAATAACGAAGAGGTGCATGTTGTTTGCCATCTGGGCTTTTAGAATGTGTTTATGCCAGATGTCAGGTGGGTGTAAAAGTATGCATTAAAATTCATGATATTAGTGACTGAAGTAAGTGTCAATATTTGGGTCACTAGAAGTGTGGAACACGTGTTGTTTGAAATTCACTCCCTGTGCATACAGCCAGACCCACGTAAAGTTGAATGCTGGGAGACAATCCTGACGTACTTTGTAGCGTTCAGTCAGAGAAATAGTTCGAACTCATTTTCGTGTTGTGTGACAATTTAGTAATACGTTTTACTCCGCTTACGGTCTAGTTAAATTTGATCTATTAGAATGCGGAATTTAACACAACATTCTTACCAACGCTCTGCTATCCATATCAAACATGGACACTGTCTTCAGAGGACAGAATGAGAATAGTCACGACAGAAATGCAATGTTTACGTACTATGCTAGGTGTGACGAGGAAAGATTGACTTATGAATGATGATATCAGGAGGAGAATCGGCACAGAACCAATACTGAAATTTATAGGTAGCACAACAAATCAAATGATTTGGTCATGTAACAAGACTGGCAGCAGACAGCGCACCCCAGAGAGCAATGTTATACAACAGTAACAGACTCAGAGGTCGACCATGCAGAAAATTGACCGCAGAAATATCAAAGACACTGAAAGTTACTATATACGAAGCGAACAGACGTGCCCGTTCTAGAGATCTCTCCCTCCCCTGACGCCGCAGGGCATTCCACGAGTAGAGAAAAGAAGAAGAAGAAAAAGATATGTGGAGTTCTGAATGTTTTCATTGTAGATATTTGTCAGAGGACGGAGTAAGTTTGGTTTGGTTTCACAACAGATCTACATCATGGCACACGATTAGTAACCCATAAGTGATCCATTCTACGCCAAGCCTGATTTCGAAGAATCTCATCGCAGTGCATGAGCTCCCTAGCACCGGCGAGAATCCTGAAATATTTTATGTAGATTTTCAACTCCCAATTTTGCCCGGGCATTGCCGTTAGGCTACTCTTTTCGATTTTCAACTAATAATTGATTTTTTTACGTGCGCAACAATACACGCCGGGTGTCCGATCCTACTACCTAGAGACCATGGGGAATACTAGAATCCATGTTTAACAATCCCAGCGTTGACCGGGCCCAAACCCTCTACCCCTAGCACTCGAGGCGGACACCATGCCTCGAGACCACGAGTAAGTGTTGGCCCGTTGTTGTTGAGGTCGGTATTTGTATATCTATGTGTCACGCTGACTGACTGAGGTAACTCTGTTTTGACCAGTGTGAGATTGTGATGGGGAGGTGTCATTGATACAAGGTCTCAGACGATGTACTGGATTTTATTCACCAATTTGGTGCAACTATCTTAAGCCCTCAGATGACCGGGTCCCTTGGATAGAAAGTCGCAGAGGATGGTCACGGCACATCAGTGGAAAATGGATTCTAAGCCATCCGGCAGGAGATTTCCCTCTGAACATAGAGTGCAGGCGTGCATTTTGTTCTGCCTGTTATAGTGACTGGGGAGAACTGTTCGGACTTTGTGCCGGCATAGTGTTCTAGTTTCACGTTCTTGAGTTGTGTATGTGTTTTCAGGTACGATCCTTTTAGGTTACGATAGAGTGGGAACCGTATTGATTTGGTGCCTTTGTATCATGTTAGCAAAGATACTTGAATCGTACTTCTTCAGATGTAAACCCTGTAGGTTACATTATTCAAGCTATGGAGCCTGGAAACTATTCGGTTTTTGTGCCGCTAATTGTTGAGCGAGTGATCCATTTAGTTGAATGAAAGTGTCCGAGACACTACTCGTTCATCTTTCATCATCAGTTCATCGTTGTCATGTTTTCTTCTACATTAAGCAAGACTGACTGCACTAGTAAATCATACCTTGGGTCATTTATTACAGTTCCGTTAAGCAGTTCTTGCTGTTCTCGATAGACTTAACTAGTACTTGACCCAGAAAGGAATGGCCTCAAACAATCATAAACCCTTGACACTGAGGTAGTTGGCGGGTGGTACACATGGCGGTGTGATATTGCCAAAACTGTATTACATGAGGAAAATATGTGGAAGCAACAGAGATATTGCCAAAACAGTGTATTACATGAGGAAAATATATGGAAGCAACAGAGATATTGCCAAAACAGTGTATTACATGAGGAAAATATATGGAAGTAACAGAGATATTGCCAAAACAGTGTATTAAATGAGGAAAATATGTGGAAGTAACAGAGATATTGCCAAAACAGTGTATTACATGAGGAAAATATATGGAAGCAACAGAGATATTGCCAAAACAGTGTATTACATGAGGAAAATATATGGAAGTAACAGAGATATTGCCAAAACAGTGTATTAAATGAGGAAAATATGTGGAAGTAACAGAGATATTGCCAAAACAGTGTATTAAATGAGGAAAATATGTGGAAGCGACAGAGATTTTGTTTTTTGGATGAACAATGAGAACACACTGGATAGATAACAAGTGTAATCAAGATGTCTTGAAAAAAACTGATTCACGAAGAAAGCTGACTGATCACAGGTAAAGGAGGCAATCGACATTCTTTGGTCATGTCATGAGAAAAAAAAAACTAGCGTACATCATGACAATGAGAGATTCTGAGCCAAAACGACGCACAGGGAGATCAAGAGAGTAGTTAACTGACCGTTTGACATCTTGGCATGGTAGGTCGTCAGTGTTATAACTGGCTGAAAGTACGTAAGATTGAATATTATGTGTGGACATACCTACCAACGCCAGACGGCGTGGCCTGAGAAGTAACATGGGTGATACGACCAATACAGGTTCACTACCCTGAAGCGCTCGCCCTTTTCCCACCCATTTCCCTCCCTTATCGTCTATACAAATTACATTTTAAGAATGTTTTAATACATTTCACATTAGGTCACGATTATTATTATTTTGTTTTTGCAATTCATCATGATATCATTAATACTATTATTATTATTTTGTTTTTGCAGTTCATCATGATATCATTAATACTATTATTATTATTTTGTTTTTGCAGTTCATCATGATATCATTAATACTATTATTATTATTTTGTTTTTGCAGTTCATCATGATATCATTAATACTATTATTATTATTTTGTTTTTGCAGTTCATCATGATATCATTAATACTATTATTAGTATTTTGTTTTTGCAGTTCATCATCATATCATTAATACTATTATTATTATTTTGTTTTTGCAGTTCATCATGATATCATTAATACTATCATTATTATTTTGTTTTTGCAGTTCATCATGATATCATTAATACTATTATTATTATTTTGTTTTTGCAGTTCATCATTATATCATTAATACTATTATTATTATTTTGTTTTTGCAGTTCATCATGAAATCATTAATACTATTATTATTATTTTGTTTTTGCAGTTCATCATGATATCATTAATACTATTATTATTATTTTGTTTTTGCAGTTCATCATGATATCATTAATACTATTATTATTATTTTGTTTTTGCAGTTCGTCATGATATCATTAATACTATTATTATTATTATTATTTTGTTTTTGCAGTTCATCATCATATCATTAATACTATTATTATTATTTTTTTTTGCAGTTCATCATGATATCATTAATACTATCATTAATATTTTGTTTTTGCAGTTCATCATGATATCATTAATACTATTATTATTATTTTGTTTTTGCAGTTCATCATTATATCATTAATACTATTATTATTATTTTGATTTGGTGCCGGTGTATCATGTTAGCAAAGATACTTGAATCGTACTTCTTCAGATGTAAACTCTGTAGGTTACATTATTCAAGCTATGGAGCCTGGAAACTATTCGGCTTTTGTGCCGGTAATTGTTGAGCGAGTGATCCATTTAGTTGAATGAAAGTGACCGAGACACTACTCGTTCATCATTCATCATCAGTTCATCGTTGTCATGTTTTCTTCTACATTAAGCAAGACTGACTGCACTAGTAAATCATACCTTGGGTCATTTATTACAGTTCCGTTAAGCAGTTCTTGCTGTTCTCGATAGACTTAACTAGTACTTGATCCAGAAAGGAATGGCCTCAAACAATCATAAACCCTTGACACTGAGGTAGTTGGCGGGTGGTACACATGGCGGTGTGATATTGCCAAAACTGTATTAAATGAGGAATATATGTGGAAGCAACAGAGATATTGCCAAAACAGTGTATTACATGAGGAAAATATATAGAAGCAACAGAGATATTGCCAAAACAGTGTATTACATGAGGAAAATATATGGAAGTAACAGAGATATTGCCAAAACGGTGTATTAAATGAGGAAAATATGTGGAAGCAACAGAGATATTGCCAAAACAGTGTATTAAATGAGGAAAATATGTGGAAGCGACAGAGATTTGGTTTTTTGGATGAACAATGAGAACACACTGGATAGATAACAAGTGTAATCAAGATGTCTTGAAAGAAACTGATTAACGAAGAGAGCTGTCTGATCACAGGTAAAGAAGGCAATCGACATTCTTTGGTCATGTCATGAGAAAAAGAAAACTAGAGTACATCATGACAATGAGAGATTCTGAGCCAAAACGACGCACAGGGAGATCAAGAGAGTAGTTAACTGACCGTTTGACATCTTGGCATGGTAGGTCGTCTGTGTTATAACTGGCTGAAAGTACGTAAGATTGAATATTATGTGTGGACATACCTACCAACGCCAGACGGCGTGGCCTGAGAAGTAACATGGGTGATACGACCAATACAGGTTCACTACCCTGAAGCGCTCGCCCTTTTCCCACCCATTTCCCTCCCTTATCGTCTATACAAATTACATTTTAAGAATGTTTTAATACATTTCACATTAGGTCACGATTATTATTATTTTGTTTTTGCAATTCATCATGATATCATTAATACTATTATTATTATTTTGTTTTTGCAATTCATCATGAAATCATTAATACTATTATTATTATTTTGTTTTTGCAATTCATCATGATATCATTAATACTATTATTATTATTTTGTTTTTGCAATTCATCATGATATCATTAATACTATTATTATTATTTTGTTTTTGCAATTCATCATGATATCATTAATACTATTATTATTATTTTGTTTTTGCAATTCATCATGAAATCATTAATACTATTATTATTATTTTGTTTTTGCAGTTCATCATGATATCATTAATACTATTATTATTATTTTGTTTTTGCAGTTCATCATGATATCATTAATACTATTATTATTATTTTTGTTTTTGCAGTTCATCATGATATCATTAATACTATTATTATTATTTTGTTTTTGCAGTTCATCATCATATCATTAATACTATTATTATTATTTTGTTTTTGCAATTCATCATGATGTCATTAATACTATTATTATTATTAATATTACAGTAGCCAGTGCCACCCCATGTTCACTGGATCGAAACCCCCACCCCACCCCCACCCCTGTTAGGTAACCACAGAAGTGATTTTTTTAATTATTATCATATTTATATATTGTTTTATTGTATATATTTATTATATTCATATATTAATATTAGTAGTATATTATTGGAAGCTGAAATATTTTGGTCATATCAAGCGCCACGACAGACTGGAAAAAATTATAGCAGAAGGCATAGTATCAGGAAGGAGGGGCAGGGGCCGACCAACACGAAGATGGGCACATGATATAAGTGACTAATTGAGTATGAAATTACATGAGGCGGGAGAGCTGAGGAGAGAACGAGTTTCTTTCAGGCCGACTGTGATGAGAGCGACGTTCTGCAAAGGACCTGCTACATGGTGATGATGAGTGTATTATATTATTTTATTATTATTATTAATAATATACTGAAGATAAACAATTTGAATAACATATTTGAATTATTATGTAATTACGAATCGCCCTTTAGGCCAATTAAAATAATTGTTGGACAGTCTCAAGGAACCTGTGCACCCAGTTTCCGGAGCCCTGAGCCAGCATAACGGTCGTATTTACTCCCCATTACTTTCTGTCCTGTACGATTTACCTTGGGTCGACACAGGAGCCCAGACTAAATTGAAAACAATCCTCGTCTCAGATGCGATTCAAATACATTACAAAGGGACCACAGTTGTGTGGACATCAATCAATAGTCCGTCTTTACAAACGGCATCATTACGACATAACATACTAGTATTCTTAACGTAAGCTCTGATGCCATATACAGGTGAATCGATCAAGACACATTCTCACTTTAAAATCGTGTTATAAAAGTCCACGAAATAGAGGTTTGTTGAAACCAGATGTTTTGGATCGTAAGTTGCATATTTTGCAGCCTAGCGATTAACAACATACCAAAAAAGTGGAGGTATCACTCTTCAACCCAGCTAATTCAGTCTAATTACATTTAATTTAATTTTATTTATTTATTTTACTAGTTTGGGTTTCTCTCTCCCTTTTTTTTCAGACCCCTTCTTGCTTATTTCATTTTTCAAATACATGTCTTTTTTTTTTTTAAACACGTCCTGTCTTTCGCTTGACTGCAGTCGATCGTTATTCAGCTCATCACTGAAAGGGTGGCGTGTGTGGCTTAGGCGTTACGAAGGCGCTTTGTGATGCCGGGGTGCCGGGTTTGATCCCAGCTGCGGGCCTTGCGCTTTGAGTTAGTTTCGACAGTGGTATCAAGAAGCCGACAGTTCAGGAGCAATGGCAAACTACTGCAAGTAAACTTGCCTAGGAAAACCACCACAACCAAAAAATGCTGGGGCTGGTTCTGCAACGTCCTGTATAGGATACGCAACTATTTTTTAATCCCTGCAAGATTGACACCCAGAGACGACCAGCCACTTTTAAAAAAAACGAGTCCAGTAGGGGTAAATCCTAGAACTCTGGTGAACTGTTAAAAAAAAACAGTTGTTGTGTGGCACCTAAGGTAGCAAAGTTAGTAACCTGCTGACCTATGGGTTGAGCAGGGCCGTCTTAACTAATGGGCCTGCTGGGCACTTGCCCGGTGCCCCAGAGTAGGGGCACCACGCTAATCTGTGAATGTAAAGTGACTTGCCATTTTAATTTTTTTTTTTTTTTAAAATGTGTTTGACGTTTAAATTAACTTCATGTAATATAAAACCGAAATATATTTCTCTATTACCTCCCCCCCCCCCCCCCCCCCCCCTTTTTTTCTTTTTAAAAATCCACTTTCTCAGGTATGTAACTTTTCTTGATATTCATCCCCAACTTTTGTTATGAAGCAAAGAATCTCTAACCTACCAATATTGCCGTTAATTTTCCTGAGAACCAAATACCACTATCAAACTGCCGTGGTCAGTCATACGAAAATACCTTTAAAATGCGTAGACTATATACTTGATTGCATTGATGAAATATACTGACATCATCTTTCGAAAAAGATTGCGTGTGATGTCAAGCGTCTACCAGACACACGATAGTCAGCATAGTTTGACGCTGTGCATGACCTGTAAGGGGGTTTCGAGAGAAAAAAAAAAACATGCTCTGCATTCTTTATCAAATGACAATAAACAACTGGTGAATGGAGGACAGATGCAGAACCGTTAGGCAAAAAACCTGAGGTGGGTGTGGGGAAACTTCTGGAAACAATCTTTCTCAAAATTCGTTGGAATGGTATTCTAGAAATAATAAATAAAACAAGCAATGCTTTCCAATCATAAAATGTAAACATCCGTGTTGCCACGATCCTTATTGAACCTAGTTTTGTTACCTAGCTACTCGGCTGAGTGTGTGGCACGCCACTGTGAGCTGCGGATTTATTACAGTGGTAGACATTTTGTGTGGTTTTCGTTGCGGCAGGAGTGGAGCATTTATAGGGTGACCCGTCTGCTATAAAGTTAAAACTGCGCTACCTGATTATTTCATTCTTGAGTCTTTGAAAACATATCTCATATAAAATAGGGCTTAATTTATTTAAAAAAAAAATGATTTCAAAGCTGGGAGTATGTACCCAAATACAGATTACATTGATGGTAGAAAACGGGAAGTACAAAGAAGTCTGCGTCTTAGTAGACATGATGGATCATCAGACCTGGCAGAAGAGGTACTTCTCAGTAAAACCGAAAGTTTAAGGTGGAAACGTCCCTCCCTACTCTGGACACTAATCATTGAACTGACAATGCGTGCTGAAGCTTATGCCCCTATTTTAAAATCCATTGCTTCTGACGAACTAAAGACAGATAATGAACATACGGCGAATATGTAGCACAAAGACTTTATTATAATGACTTTTCGAAGGAACGTATCTCAAGCACTATATGGCTCTTAATGAAAATTGTTAGACTCTCCCTGCACTGTACAGAAAAATTATGTTGGACAATCTAAAATCGATCTTTTCCCAGTTGTTGAAAATGCACCCAGAGTTTCAGTCTGAATGATGGTAACCAACTGTACAAGACCGAAGCCAATAAAAAAAATGTGAATCGAGGCAAATTGGGGCAGCATTGTTTGAACCGACTTTCACTCATGTACATGGAAATTTACGTGGCGAGGATCACTCACTTCAAGCCAATAATAAAGAAATTAAGTGAACAGAAATGCTTCAAATGCTTGTTACAAAGAGAAGTTCGTAGTAATTTCATATTGTAAATATTTTAAGACAAGGTTTGTCGATGTGCCAGTAAAATAAATATATGTTTCGTTTTATTGACCATTAATATTTCATTCTTGTGAGTATTTGTTTTAGCTGTCCTAGAACACTGGTTTGCCCGCGGCCATTATACTGTTATGACGGCCCTGGGATTGCGTACTACTTCTTCACTTCATTAATCACTTCGGGTGTTTAAGACGATACGATTCTGGTTCATCCTCGACCATTTACTTCCCTAATGGTATTCCCCCTTCTCTCTTAGAGTTTTGTTCTTGGTCTCCAGCGGGTTCTATCTCCATCTCCTATTTTGGTGCCTTGTGTCACCATGTGTCTCTGAGGATAGCCTTTCACGGTTCGACATCTCACATTATGACCACAGTCACTGAGCAGATGTCATAACTATAAATGTACTGTTTATTTGTATAACTGTCATTGCAAAAAAAAAAAAACAAAAAAAAAAAAAACATACATTTTACGTTAACTCACATGTACGGAGTCTGTGGCCTAGGCGTTGCGAGCGCGCTTTGTAATGCCGGGGTGCGTGTTCGATTCCAGCTGCCAACAATTTATTTTGCATTGGTTTCGACAATTGTGCCGAGAGCAATGGCAAACAATTTAACGTAAAATTTGCCTAAAAAACCTATAACACTCAAAGAATGGTTCTGCAACGTCCTGTAAAACTTTTACACGTACACAAGGAACCACCGTGATATAGCGACTAAACGCTAGCTCGTGGGTTCTGACGTTCTTTAGGAAATAATTTTGGCTCCGGAATCAATCCACTATAAATTGGTTCGAGGTGGAAATCTTGGAAGCCAATACGGCCGGAGGGAAGTTGACCCCATCACCCACCGAGTGCCGATTGGTCTTTTAACATTTTGGTCTATTCCTTTAAACCCAATACGCCTAAAGGCATGGACAATTGTCCTTTAATATTTTTTTTATTTAACATGTTCACATAATGTAGTAATGTTTAATACTTCAAATTCTAACACTACATTTATTGCCGTTTCATAAGAAATGCACTGGCCAGCTGCGCATGTAACGGCTGTAACCATCGCTTACACTTTCCATTGCCAGAGAAAAATGCATCTTTTTACTGTTTATTACTTAAAGCTTACCATTTATTACAAATAAATTCACTCGGTTTGCGAAACAAAGCGAAAAGAAAGCTTGCTGCATGCTTACATTACTCATACAGAAACTGTAACGTATGAAACTAGTCAGTTACTAGTCTCAGCAGCCAAGCAACGAGTTTGAAAATATCACATGAAACCCTCTTCAGTGTAATCGTTACCCGTTAAAGCATACACCTAGAAATTGATCATACCTCGCCACTGAAGGCATATTTTAGTACACAAAAACCGCGGGTACAGTTACATAACTACAGGTTAGGTAGCAAGGAAAGTTTTTCACGCCATCAGGCATACTGAACATGTAGAGCTAAACGTATATTGTATTGACCAATCAGTACTCGGTGGGTGACGTGGTCAACATCACGACAGCAGCTTTTACTTCCCACAATTCTGCCTCTTACCCATTGAGGGCTATGTCGACCTGGGAGCTAAGGTCATTTTTTGAAGAGCATCCCGGTTCGGTTTGAATTGGAACTCAAGACCATAGGATCCTTAGGCGAGCGTAATGATAGGTAGGCAGGAGACCTACCACTAGACCAGTATTTCCCAAACTTTTCTTGCTTGCGCGCCTTTTTTCAATTACAATTTTTCCACGGCGCCCCAATCTAAGTAAAAAGTATGACTTTTCGTGTCTTCGTTAAATAAATTATGAAGCTTTTAGAATATTTCACTGCGTTCCTGTGAAGAGGACGCTGCTCCTAGGGGTGCCACAGCGCACGGTTTGGGAATGACTGCACTAGACCATACTTGTTTCGTCTTTTAGCGTTCACCGGCTGTAAACTCCGATATAAAGTCCTGTTTGTTGATCCACTTGTAGACTTTGGTCGTGTTCTAGAAGCTGAGCTGGGTGTACACATCAGTTGTACACATCAGTCGTACACATCAGTTGTACACATCAGGCTCACTTGTGTTCCAACTGTTGGTTTATCGCCTCTCAGACACATGCACTCCCACTTCAGAAGACACCACTGACTAGTCGATTTGTATGTCATATTTGTTAGAGAACACAGTGTGTATCCCCCCTCCCCCCCCCCCCCCCCCCCCCACCACAGGAGCAGACCCGGAGCCCACACCCGAAACAACAGATGTATAATCGACAATGGCACAACCATAGAGAGAAAATGTTTCCAGGTCAGCTGTTGCCAACATTCAAATACAAGTAATCGTACTTGACCTCGACAGGTTGCACACTTGATGACGTCATCACTTTGTGTGCAACTGGTTGATATTTGTAGCAGAGTATAACATCCAAGGTTGCAGAAATGTTATTGTGAGAATTGTGTCTAGCGGTTTTTCACAAACAGAATTGTTATCATTCAGGCAAAAGTGCGCAGTACATTGCCGAAAATATGTCTGATGTAGAAGTTTCAGGGTAAATGCTTAAGAAACGGCAATTGTGATAGATGTTGATGCGGCTGCAAACTGTCACCGGACAGTGCTGGGTTTAGACATAAGCTAACTAAGCGGCAGCTGAGGGCCTCACAGTCTGCTGGGGCCTCAACAAATTCCAATGTTCCTTTGTTCACATTTGCAATTTTCTTCTTTTAATGGAGGCTTTAAGGGGAATATATAATTTATGTAATTTTGCAAACACACACATTTTTTTGTGTGTCTTTTACTGAAAATCAAACAATATATTTCCATCTTACATTCATGTAAAAGGCGTATATATTTGAAAGTGTTCTGAGATCAGCCGGTCTAATTCAAAACAGTAGGGGCCCTCATGGCTGTATATAACTTAGGGCCTCATCAATTCTAAATCCGGCCCTACCATCAGAAAAATATTTTAATTATTTTAATGTTAATGCAGGTTGAAGGTTGTAGGGGAGGGGGGGGGGACGTAAAAGGTGCCATAACCTAGGGGCTTATATAACCCCCCCCCCCCCCCTTCTTTCCAACCCCAAAAACAAATTGTAAGGGGGCTAAGAAAAAGTGAGAAAGCGCCTCCAACCTTTTGACACTAACATGTTTTCTTTCTGGGTAAAAGTAACGTTTCTCTCCAGACAACGTCCATATAACACTAGCTAACTTCTGATTAGTAGTTCCTGAGCCCCGTGGCCTTCGCACGAGGTTACGTTTATATATCGTGTGGTATATTTCAGCACGCCAGCGCTTTGAACACTCCCAAAACATGGAGGAAATGGCTCTAACACAACACGCCTAGAGAATGCTGCAACCTATGTCTTATGCATTCTCTTTCTCAGAATGAAAACGTAAATGCAAGACATCACAGACACCAAACAACAAAGCGGGACACACCCGTAACCTTCAGGAAATCGGGCAACCCAACAAACTTTTGAATGAAAAGTGACCTCATCTATTTGGGGAGACTAACGCAAACCTAATCTTTTTCTGTCTGCCTCTTGTGTGGGTTTGGCTTCTAAGGGGAAATTCTGCCTTGTGAATCACTGTAGTAGTATGGGTGGAGAGGGCTAGAATTAGATTCAATGAAGACCCAACCCCTTATACTGTCATCCTTTCAGATTGTGTACTGGTGTAAAGCAGGGTTGCGTTCTAGCTTCTACGTTGTTTGGCATCTTCTTCACTGCATTGCTTCAGCGGGCATTGAGGATAATGACTGAAAGGATATGTATCCGTACGATGTCAGATAGCAACCTTTTCAATCTGTCTAGGCTTCGTGCAAGGACTAAGGTGTAGACAAGATGCTTTAGGACTATCTATCTGAGGATGAGGCAGCCATTACCGCACATTCTGAAAATGCATGCACAGAATTTTAATTGACTATTAGTCTCAACTAAACGCTAGTGAGGGGATAAATGTGCTCAATTCACAAGCATTAGCCTTTATGATTATGTGCTGTTGGTTGTACATGAGTTTTAATAC
The DNA here is from genome assembly GCA_905116865.2 of Candidula unifasciata. Taxonomy (NCBI): domain Eukaryota; kingdom Metazoa; phylum Mollusca; class Gastropoda; order Stylommatophora; family Geomitridae; genus Candidula; species Candidula unifasciata. Next base: position 33,556 of record CAJHNH020004268.1, on the reverse strand, counting down.
TCAACCTCTGGAATCACGATCTTTCCCTAGATGCAGAACTAAACAGGCGAATAGGAAAGGCTTATGAAGGGCTTTCCAAACAAAAAAAAAAAAAAAAAAAGCATCCAGGTAAGACAAAAATAATTGTTTGTAAAGCTTGCATCCCAAACATGCTCCTCTACGGTAATGAAACCTGGACTGTGTATGCCCCTCAAGAAAAAAAGACTGAATATGTTCCACGTGCTGTGTATGAGACGCATTCTTTGTAAATCATGTCAACACTTTGTCCCCAATGAATGTGTACTCAAAAGAGCAGCAATGCTAACAATGTACTTTCTGCTAGAGCAAAGAAGCCTGCGCTGGTTTAGACATGTTTCTAGCACAGAGGGCGGTCGCTTTCCAAAGGAACTCATGTGTGGTGAACTAGTAACAGGGATAAGAGGAAGCCTAAAGCTACGCTAAAAGGACACCTGAAATGTATCAACAGTGGCACATAGACCGACTACTTTGGAAGCAGTCAGTGAAAGACTGAATACTGCAGTTTGAACGAGGCAGAATGCAGCAAGCTATAGAGAGGATGCATCTGAGAGAAAAATAGTCACAGAATGATTCCGATTCTGATTACTCAGAACGATACCGTATCAACTTTTTTTATATGGACTGTGTGGCAGACAGCCACTCCTACATTGGACTTTTACAGTCATAGATGACGCTATTCACAAAACCAGAGACACAACTCCATGGTCTACAGGACATGGTGGCTTGCTACTGTACTAGAAGCGAAGCAGATGGGGTATCTTGTAGTGGAGGAAAGAGAAGAAATAACTATAAAGGATAATATGGAAACTACTCCTTGAAATCTCCTCAACTCCGAAACTACAAGAGATATAACAAGTGACGTGGCAAGTGGGAGCCAAAATCCAACCTTTAGCTGCCTCGATGATAAGAAAAAAAAAGAGAAAAAGTTCCTTTAGACGGGGGTAAGATCAAAAGTATTTCACCCTGACAGTAGATGCTCCGTGTGCGGTCTAATTTAGTGTAACAGTAAAACATATGCACACTAACTAAAATAACAAGAATGTAAGTCGACAAATTCAGAAACTTTATTTACTTGCTGACATAAAACAATAATACTTGATGACACTCTCCGAACACTAAGTATACTAAAGAACTACTAACTAAAGGTATACGAGCAGGCCAGCAGAAAACTAGCCAAGCAGCTAGTAAACCAATGAATAACAAAATACTGACAGCTACTAGCAGACTAAGAAATCAGCTATAGCGACCTGCCATCAAGCTATTTCCTAGCGAGAATACGCAATGGAAATCAACTTTAACACCACCTAAAAAAAAATTAAACGTACTATTATCGCCAAGATGAGCCAGTCTTGCGTCGCTTAGCCGGTCCAATCTGACACACTTGTGCGTTGAGACTAAGTGCAGTGAACAACGGCAAACAGGGTGTCTTGACCATACCGTGCTGACCACAGAGCGACCTCTAAACAGGTAGTTGAAAGAATAAACAAAGTCTTTTACACACAGTGGCCAGACTTTTCCGCGTTACCGTCTAAACCTACTAGCTGTTCCCGTAGCCTCTTTGTCATTTTTAAGCCAGATTAAATCACAATCGTTGAGCTGCTGAACAGTAGTCCTTTGTCGTTTTTCAACCTATCACACTACTACTAATTGTATAGGTGTACACAGGGCTGGATTTGGACTTAATGAGGTCCTAAGCCATGAGGTCCCTACAGGTTTAAATTACACCAGCTGCTCTAAGAAAACTTTAAAAAATTTAAATTTCTAAATATATTGATAATAAAGATATTTAGTCATTTAATTTTTATTTTAACGAAAAATTATAATAAAGAATACTTTCCAAAATCACATATATTCTATTATTTTACCCTCGGAAAAGCTCAAAGACAGAACTTACAACATTTTTTTTTTTTTTTTTTTATTTACCATGAAATTTACAGTATATGAATAGCAAACTGAATTTACTAATTTGCCCCCCCCCCTCCCTTCCCCGGCCCCCCGGCGGGGGCAGACTAGTTGAGAGCCCTACAGATTGTGAGTTCCTGAGATGTTTATCACTTAGTTTATACCTAAATCCAGCACTGAGTGTACTCATAGACAGGAACCGCAAAAAAATGAGGGCTAGCACGTTGTTCGGCTATAGTTAATGCCATAATGGTGTAGAGTTTAGAGGGAACGGTAATGGACCGTATGATTCCTGGAATGAAAAGCGGGGTGAACAGCACAAGGGCGGATATAGAATGTCACCTCAAACTCAACGTGACAGCTAACGAAGTTCGACAGTTGGAAAGGGGCACAGTTACTTTCTAGCTTGCTGCAACAAGAGCTGCATTCTTCATCAGCGTTTCTCAACCTGCCGGTCGTGACCCTTTCACAGGGGTCGCCTAAGAATATATCGAAAGAAAAAAAATTCTTCGAAGTTATGAAGGAAAATAATTGTTTGGGGGTCGCCACATCATGAGGGAACAGTATTAAAGGGTCGCGGCATTAGGAAGGTTGAAAGCCAGTGTTCTACATAGTGCCTGCATCTGATGACGATGATGATTGTGGCTGTGGTGATGACGATTTGGGATTGACTCCAGTCTGCTCAGCTTGTTAGTTATCCATCATAGTCTTTTTGAAGGATTTGGTAGAAAGAGGGGAAAAGAGGGGGGGGGGGGGTGTTGCATGGGAGGAGGCGATGAGGAGGGCATAAAATGTTATGTGAACTAAAAGCGATAGTGATGAGAGGGTCTTTTTTTTCTAGTGGTACGCAACGGTACCCAGTATTTTATCCAGCATTTTATAAAGCCATACTGTCACACTTTAAAACAATCTATTTTGAGTACCAGCACATTTTATAAAGCCCTGGTTATCATAGATGCCGAAATCTGGCTTAGGTCTCTTAAGGCCTTAAAAAATATGCTGCTCACCCCCTCCCTCTTTTTCCCCCCATAATTTCGTAAGGTTGTTGAGTCCTTTTAACCATGTAGAGACATTTTCTTTGAAAGTATTTGTTTATACATTTCATATTTATTTCAAGTATTCAGCACATTAATAATAATAATAATAATAATAATAATAATAATAATAATAATAATAATAATAATAATAATAATGAAAAAGGTTACGAAGCAGTTTAACCTGTTATAATTTTGGTTTGGCTACACGTAAACTAAAAACTGGCAAGCTTGAAAATCAGAACTCTCCAGAAATGGAGCCCCTGTGACTATAAAAGGCACGGGCTGCATGAGATGCTTGCGGATGAGCAGCTCAGTGCTCTTCTGGTTTACATTTATCATTCATTTATCATCCTCGCTCGCTGACAGCCTGATCGCACCCCCTCCCCTCGTTCGTTACGCTATATCTGACTGTCCGATTGTCGATAATCTTATTTTGACATTTGATTCGCTTGATTATCAGCTTAATCTGTCTTGACTGGTTATCGCGTCAGCTATTGGGAATAAACTATTACTTATCGCAAATCAATAACTCGACTCTCCCTCTAAGAATTTCCGGCCCTTTGGGGTTGTGATGAACACCGAACTAAACAGCTAGATTGTCTACTATATCACGTGCATACCGGTCAGCAGAGGCAGAACAATAGCCGTACCCCCCGGTCGAAGTCATCAACCAAGGAAGCCGCCCCTGTCGTGTTGTCAATCCCAACGGAGCAGACGATATCGTCACCAATTGTGGCCCCAACAACTATTGAAACCGTCCCTGTCGAGACGCTGTCAACCTCAGAAGCAGCCCCTGTCGAGGCGCCGAGAGCCACCAGCATCCGCTACAACAAAGCAGCAATCTGGATCCCACACCCCAGAAATCATGCAGTGCTCACGCTGTAATAGGGCGTGGCACACCACCGCGACCTGCCGCAGCAACCCATCATGCCGTTACTGCTCGAAACGCCAGCTGAGTGCCAGCTGGCCAGAATCGATACCGATTTCATGAAGCCTAATGCCTAGCTGAAATGCAGCAATAGTTCAGGAGCTCACAACGCTAGGTCTCTAGGCTGTCCATACCTCAAAGAGTGCAGAGGAGTCCTGACAACTGCCGTCACCAGAGACACTCCTCACCTAGTGGCGAAAAAATGATACGAGGTGACCAGCCACCCTGGCTACAAGAAGAAACCAGACGGCCCAGGAAACAGCCTGCGAAACCGACAAAAGAAGGAAATTCCGATATGGCGTGCACAGCCACAAAGAACTGTAAACTATTTCAAGAAATCAACAAGCTAAGAACTGAACTCAGAGCATTTCAACAGATGAAAATCGACAGAACTGAAGCCACCGCTGACAGAATTGAGACGCTAGGCCTGATCTCCCAAACGTTAAATGAAATAAAAGCCCAGAAGAGAGACAGGCTAGCAGAAATCGCACAGCAAACCAGATTTCTAGCAGAAGTCACAGAAGAAACCCAAAATCTCCAAGACCTACTGTTAGTTCTTAAGTCATCCCAGGACGAAAGAGAACTTCACCGGCAAGCAGAAGAGAGAAATAAGAGAAAGAAGGAGATGGCAGAACTGAGAGAAGCCTGATAGTCCGCGTACAAATAAGTTTGCCCTACTGGTGCAAGTCAAAACAGAGGCAGAAGGCTCAAAGCCAGCAGCTAAGAGAGAAAGCGAATCTCTACAAAAACAGAAAACCAGACGAGAAACCAAGTATAGGCAAGGCCGACAAATGTACAGCAACCGAAATGAAAGTCATGACTCATAAGACACAGTCAACGGAACTAGCCAGAACCACTGACCAAAGCACTGAAACCACAGATATGTACCATAGAAGCAAATAATCAGAAGAAACCAAACAAGAAAGCCCAGAAACAATATCAGATTACGAGGCCATGGAAGCGACTGGACGAATTGACATATCCCGATAGAGCTGAGTGGCTGGAGGAAGACGGCTGACAGACAATTCACACAGAAAACGACTCACCAACAAGTTCACTAAGCCAACAAGAGTAGGGAAAACGCTGCGCCAGAGTGGACATCGAAATGGAACTTTTCGCCGAAATGATGGACGCCCACCAACACATGGGCGAACTGAAGACACGCAGCAGGGAATGAACATCGGCCAGCAGCAAACAGAAACCAAAACGCCACCGCCGCCACAACAACAAATACTAGAGCCAGCGGAGACCGGCCATGCAGAAAGCGCCAGCGTCATACCCACAGAAGACCACTCCCATTCAGTTTAACGCCCCCCCCCCCCACCCCCTTTCCCAGACAAACTGTTTGTCCTTTTCATGACTAGCAGACTCCCCTCCCAAACGGCAGAAAAACAGCGCTATCAAAAGCCGCCAAGCAAAACCACGACGAACATATTGCAGCAAATAACAAAACTCAGGCGAAATTTTTCGCCACAAGGAATCAGAATTTAAGCTCAGTTAGCAAAAGAACCTCCCCTAATATAGCAGGCCTTCGAGCGGCTAAAAGAGGATCAAGCTTGTAACTTTTGCTTTCTTATGAATCCGAATCCGAGATTTCGCCATGTTGAACGTGGTGGAGTTTTTAGTTTTTCTTGAAAGAAACCGGATATTTCGCTCATAGTACTTCTATGTCCCCATGTGGGACTCAATGTTTTTTTTTTTATTGAAGCCCCACCCTGGTGGGTTTCCGGGACCTATCCCTGGGTGATCCTCATTCGAATGGTGCACTATGTGTCACCAGGTGTTTATCGCTCGGTGTAATGTCCTGGTGGGGTGAAACGTCAAGCATTCAGTCTAGAGATTTCGCTCTCTTGGCTATTTTATTTTTGTTTCGGCGGTTGTGCCGTGACCCGTTTGCTATCAAGCTGAAACTAAGATTACCAGATTACCAGAACCCTATATAAATCTGACTGGGCCATTCTGACCTACTCCTCTCCTCGCCAAATGTTATTAAACCTACACACGTCTAATTGTGTCTTCAGCTAGCGCCATCCAAGACCTTCCTCTTTTCAGTCTCTGACGCTTAGCTCTGTCTAGGAGTTCATGCAGGTTGTGTTTCATATCTGCGGCTACTCTGAAATATGACTAAGCTGGTCGCACTCAGAGCTTATCTGTAATAGTCGGCAGTACAAGTATATATCGCACACATACTACCAGGGTATCTTTCGTACATCCTAGAATTGGCCTCATGGCTTTATTTTGTATGCGTTCAAGTTTCATGGGAAATAAATATAACGAAATACTATAAGTAATTGACCTTAACTCCCATTTCGACCCAGCCTTGAGTGGGTACCGGGTGCAGTCCCGGAAAGTAAAGGCAGCCGGCGTTATGCTGACCACATCACCCATCTTGCGCCGATTGGTCTATAATAATATAGGTCTAGCCCTACATGCCTATGCGCCTAAAGGAGTGGAAAAGAGGCCTCTACTTTTACTTTTATAAGTAATATGACACGTATAAACAAACATTTTAAAAGATAATTTCTGTACATGGTTAACATCTTTTGTGTGCGGGCATTGAAGGACACACACACACTCTTTTTTCCCTTCCTTTCCTACCAGCCACTTTATTATTATTACCTATAAAATGTGTCAAGTGGTGAGGCAGTCGTGGTTGGGGGTTAAGGTTCCCAGTTTTAACTGGAAGTGGGGCTGAATGGTTCCGAACCCAGGTGAATAGAAGTTTTTTTTTTTTTTAGAGGAGGGAGGTAGGGAGAGGTTGGGGTGGTCTAATCCCCTTTTTCTGTTTTTATAATTTAGTGAGGCTCTTAACCCCTTCCCTCATTTTTCCCCCTAATTTGTTATCCATAGAATGTGTTTAAAAAAGAGGCGGTGGGGGGGGGGGGGGGCGTTTTCATCGTGGCAGCGTGTCTGCTGGTATGATGCTAACCAAACCATCTTCAAGGTCGTATTATATTATTTAAGAATGACGTGCAGTTTGTCTTCATGTGAAATTCAAAGCTGTTTTTGTAGGAGATTTAAAGCTTGCCTCGTAGTTTTTTCAAAAAGATTTCATTTTATATGTCTGTGAAATTGTGCACTCTGCGCACTTACATGGTGACTCCGGAAACCTTTGGCATGGATTGGAACTCAAGATCTCAAGGCCGTCAGGCAATCGTCTAGCATTGCGCTATCGCGGCTCTCATTTTGATCAATACTGAACATTATTTACCAGTTTAGCTTTGTTTACTTGACTCAGTTCTGAAAGTATGAATATAACACAAGCCACAAAAACACGTGGAAATAAATTGTCGGTGGCTCGAATTCCTCTCTACACCGCCAAACATACCCAATTACACTGAGTAAATCCCTGTCAAAACCTCATTATCAAGTCTGCACTTTTCTAGATAAGTCAGGTATTTACTGTGTTTTCCAAATATTTTTCTTCCTGGTACAAACCCAATTTCTCACTTCACTGATGTATATTTCTCACTTTACGCTCTATTTTTCCATTATAGTGGTTAGTACTTGAAGTGGTTGGTCATCATCATCATAATCGTCATCAATTTCTACTTCTGCCGCTTTATGGGGAGGAACAGTTAACGATCCATTGCTTTATGGGCAGCAATGGTTATTGTCATTTGTGTCGATGTAGAAGCACTTTAATGTTATTAGTCCAATTTTCCTATGGCGACCTCTTGCTTTTACTTTTTTTTTTTTTTTTTTTGTATCCAGAAGCCATGAGTTGTTAACCCGTAGGCTCGGTATTATGGATATCGCAACCCTTCGGCCTTGATTCCATGATAAATACCGTTAATCTGGGAGAAATGTGGCTCTTCTGCCTACCCCCGGGCTTGAACTCGGACCACAAGGAGTTTGTCACCCGGTCACCGCGCAATCCGGTTTAGCCAACTACGCTAGTAGCCGGACTTTGCTTTTACTTTAGATCTTTTCCTGTCTAGCGCCTGCGTTGCTAGTTGTGGCTATATTCTTACTAGATGGCAAAACCATTGGATCTTCTGTTTCTCAATGAATTTGCTGTATGTTGGTATTTTCCTTTCCATAGTCTGTCTGATAATGTCATTTCTAACTTCGTCTAGGATGATTGAGTTGTGCGGCTTTTCTCATGGATCATATTTCAAATTTACATAGTTTAGCCTTTGGTAAAGTTCTAGTCTTGACCTGGTAGCACAGTTTTGGTATAAATCTGCTGTTTAGAATCTGTTTGTTTTGTTTGGATGTCTTAATAACGATGTTGCTATCTAAGTGCACTGGTTCGTTGAAATCTTGTTTCTATTTCCCAAACTATTCTCCCGTCCTCCGATAATACACTTTCCAGATATTTATATATTTTAACTTGCTTTAGACATGTACCATTCAACCTTATTCGTAGCGGACTAGGAATTCTACTGAACTGCATTACTTCAGTTTTAGAAGTATTTATTTTCATTGTTTATCTTCTGCATGTTGAACCTAGCCTCTTCAAATGGTCTTGCAAGTTACTCCCCTCATTGTAGAACAGACACTGATGGTCTGCAAATAGTAGCTGGTTTACTGTGTGAGGAAACTAATTCAGTATAAATAAAAATTTTAATGTTCATTTGTTCCAAAACTGAAACTCTCCGGAAGTTCTTCACCTATTGCTTTGAAATTTGGAAACAACGTTGCATTCGAAAACGCGCATGTTTTCAGATAACTGCTATTGTATAGAGGCCATAAACATATTAGAAACGTGAGCTTACCAAAATATATACTGTTCTCCATCATATTCAGATACACTGGTAGCCATTACTAACAATATGAGCACCGCCATTGCCCATTACGTAGTGATCACATGACTATATATTTCTGAATGACTATGAGAGGCCTGTAATAATTGGCTTTCCCTGGTATGCAGATATGCGAGTGGACCAGTTGATGGGCCCTCACTCGTTATTAAATTTGACCATTTCGCATACTATTTTCGATTACATTGTTTCATTGAATTTTCATAAACTACGATTTTTGTTTTTTATTTTGATGTAATTATTTCGAGTGCGTTGGAATTGAGCTGTGTCGTTTACCATAGCCATATCAGCAAGGAAAAGCTTTACAACGGCCCTCCGCTTGCAGTAAATAATTTTACTAGCAACGTCGTAGAAGCAACAATTTTGATAGGACCTTTTAAAGTTGAATATTTTTTCAATCCTCGCATTACTATGATTCCAACGGATATGCCATTTGATTTTTACAGATTGTAATTCCCAATTCGATTGGCGTTTGCAATCACCATTAACAAAGCTCAGGGCCAATCTTTTGAATTGTGCGGTTTTGATCTAGACACAGATTGCTTCTCACGTGGACAATTATATTTTGCGTGTTCTAGAGTCGGCAAACCACACAATCTCTATATCTGCGCATACAATTGAACAACAACACAAATATTGCAATTCTCACAAGCATTGTGAAATTAAACATATTAGAAACGTGCTTTTTCCCGTTTCTTTCTTTTCCATATAACCCCAGGCTGAGCCACCACAACGCGTGGCCGGGTATAGCTAGTAGTAAATAAGAGAAGAGAAAGAGCACATATCCCCACCTCATTCCTGTATTTAACGTAAACATATCTTGTGTTCTCACTGCGCTCTTGGAGTGTCGTACATGGCCATGATGATGTCTAGCAATTGTCCTTGTATCCCATACTTCTCGAGAATAGACCATAGTTTATTTCTGTCTATTCTACCAAAAACTGTTTCTTGATCTAGAAACACAATATTCAGTTCATCGTCGTATTCAATAGTTTTCCTACAAACTTGTCTTAGTGTAAATAAAGCATCTGTGCAACCTTTTCCTATCCTGAAACCAAATTGTAATATACTTAAGTGCTGTTCCGCTATAAGTCTAATTCTCTGTTTTAAGAACATTGCATACATTTTGTTCAATGTGGCGCCAGAGTGATATACCTCTGTAAGATGCTCAGTATCAACTTTTTTGTTTGTTAATGGTACTATCAATACCTGTGTCAGTCAAGTGGAACTTTCCTTTCTTCCCATGCTGTACTGAAAATTCTTGTTACCCTTCTGAGGCCAGAAGCGGTTGGTAACAGTACTTTACGGGGATTGTGGGCTGGGTTCCAAAATTATCAAGTTACTGGTATTTATATTATGATTGTAGGTTTGTTCCGACATTTTACATCAGCAATAACCTCCATGAAGTCCTTCTGACCTTTTTTGATTTTTGATGTTTTGTTAAGTCAAGCAAAATTCGTAGTTCTTCATTTTAACCGCGTTTGCCATTAAACGAACGGCTGTCAAGTTGGTTTGTGGTTTACAGCTAGGCTGTGCCTTTCCGCACAACATATCCTGTTTGAGCACACCCTTACGACACTTTCAACTGGTCTGTTCCTCCCCCCCCCCCCCCCACAATCCCCCACCTAAAATAAGCTTGCTTAACCCACACAAGGAATTCTTTAGTAAACTGTTTTCTCATTATTCTGCGTTTATTCGTTCATTCGAAGACGTGTATGCGTTGTGCCTGATTACAAGATGGCTGCGATATTTAACCTTTTGGCCGACAATAAAAATGTCATTGCTGTGTATGGTTGTCTAAGAGCCCTCAGGGTCCTGGTTTGCAAAGGGCCCGTACTGTTGTATAATGGTACATTAAGATGATGATGATGACGGATCGTGTGATGATACTAGGAGTTGATGTTTTTACGAGTATTTAATCAATAGAGAAGTGACTCGACGGTGTTCCCTTTTGTTGTAGAGGTCTTGGGTTCAATCTTTGAACCCCGCTCATTGGCTTTCCTATTCAGGAGTTTCGGCAATATTTAAAAAATAAATTGTCATTAAATATACACCATGAATCTTGTATGATCTAGAAAAGTATCTTTGTTACATAGCTCATTTGGCTTATTGTTATGTAGTCCTCAAAATTTCTCATTTAAGTCCATTGGGCTGTATCTAGTGTTGTTCCCTACAAAAAAAGTTTATTAACCGCCACCTTATTTTCCTTATGGCGGGTTCATGAGCAGGTTGGATTATGAAACTAGGGAGTGACATTTTATTTTAAAGACGTCACATAAGTTTTCCAACTAAATAACATATTTATTACGATGATAGTGATAACACGAATGATCTTGTTTATTTAAAGCTTTCCAAAGACTAACAGCAAGTCACAATCTGAAACAGAGGTGCGAAAATTTCACAAAGGTCATTTGAATCTCGAACCAAATATCCTATCAGTTATGATAGTCAGATGATCTTATTTTCTCATACATTTTAACTGCGTGATTTCAATACTGGATTTTTTTAGGACACCCGTACTTATATTTATACTGCTGGTCGAACAATTCGTCATAGACTCGCTTGTGGATTTATTAAACGATACACTGTGTGCAGTCTAGTGAGACCTGCTTGATGCTGGGACCTTGAACGGGGCAGTTTTTGAGGGCACTACGCCAACAGCTAACCTACCTGCCCCAACTACACCGCCTTTTCCTTAAATACAGTCGGTCGTGCCCCAGCTATAACGTTACAACAGAAAAGATATGGCATAAAGTGCAGGTTGACCTTGACCTATGCAATGTTTGTTTGGCACTGAATAAACCACATCCTCGTTGAATAGAGGCGGCTGGTGGTAATTATTTCCCTGTCAGATTGACGTTTACTGTCTTCGGCCATACTTCACACATCGCCGACCAGGTCGCCTATTGGCTTGCCGGTAGATGACTTCGTCGCTTGTCGGGTCAGTGTGTAGGTCTGTCTCCTTTGATCGCATCAACATTGGAGTCCTTCTCAGAGCTCTTGGTGACGTGCAATGCTAAGCTATTTTATGTAGCGCACATAACCTTGTCACAATTATAACCTTAAGCTCCATCTTCTGGGATGCTGGTTGAACGTGACGATTTTTTTCCAGCCAAGCACCGACCTGCCGATATCCGGAGGATTGACACTCTAAGGATGATAATTAAACATGAGAAAATCCCAGAAACCCCGTTTAGATACAAGTAGAAATTTGTCCCCTCCAGGATCGCAGTCCGCAGGATTACACCTCGAGTATGAGAATTCTTCATGTAAATGCCCTGGTAAGCCCCGGTAAACTGTGATGTTATACTGGGTCCTCAAAGGTTATAACGTAAACTTATTTGTTGGTGGAAACAATAACCTACCGTTTCTGACTATACTGAAACCCCGTTCAACCGTATAAAGCAGTGTTACTGTAACAGGCTGGTAGGAGTAGGTTGTAAGCCTGTTATAATAATTTTGGTTTGGCTACACTTGCGAACTAAAACTGGCACGTTTGCAGATCGGAATTCGCCGCAAGTGCCCAGCGAGACACACATGGTTCGTGTGCTATTGTTATTTTCACAAGGGGATTTCCTGGGGAATAATGTTGGGGGGGGGGGGGTGAGAGAACCTCGAGATACGACGGAAAAACGCAAATACTAGTAGAAACATGAGGTACTCGAGCAGGGTAGACAAGCACGTGAAGCCACATGAAACCCAGCACAAGGTTATTAGATTAGACAAAGGTCTAATCAGACAGTATGTGTTTTGCCAGCCAGTGCCAACGGGTGTACCTGAGATTCAGCGTGAATATAGCAGTATATTTGGCGACGTGAGGTTTTCTGAGAGAAGACTACAAGATGACAGCCTTGACGACGATCTGATCCAAGGTGGCATCCAACCAGTTTCCAATTGCTCAAGAAGTTAAACCACCGTGCTTAGCACTGCCGGAGCAATCATGACGTTTGATTCTGAATGTGAGGAAAGAGGACTGAGAGGTATTGAGTGCGAACGAGAGAATACTCCAAGTTGATGTCTGTACAATGTTATATTATAATGCTGAGCTTTCTATTTCTTGGTGGACACTGACTGGACAACTGGTATGTGAAATTGTAATAAAGTATAATATTGAGATATCGTCTTCTCGTACCACCTGTGTCTTCTTAGAGTGTCAATCGTGTCTTCAATAAGAACAAACCCCTAGAAACCAGCTAAGACACGGAGGAGACAATATCACAGTTCGTGAAGGTGATAAAAGACCCGGGACTTGAGAAAAAGCTCTTTTGTTTGTGGGTTTGCGGCGGTGAGACAAGTAAGATGTAGTCCGGATGTTTCGCTACGAAACCGTACAGGGTTGTTAGCGCAATGTAATTTCAGGGAAACTGAGTCGAGAGATGGATTGACTCAGTGGCTCTATGTTGTGTCGTGCGTTCAGTAGATATATTTTGTTACATATAGATTTCCATGTGTATCCTCCCCTGATATTCTGACAGAATGTCGCTGGATGCTAACTTTATTCTTTGTTAGCTAGAGTGATTAGCACATGGTCTGTTCGAACACGTTGTTGATTGTTAATGAATTGTTTTCTGCGAAGCACGCTAATTTTGTATTTAAAAAAATGAACAGATTATTATTTTTCGTTTGTTTAATTCAGAATAGGACTTGTACTTTGTGCACGTAGTCTATGCGCTGCACATTTAGTTATATGTTGTAATTGTTGTGTAATTTACTAGTCATCGTATATGCCATGAGTAGTATTACATGGTTCCTGCACCAGAAGAACTAGAACTCTTGTCTTTTCTTCACTTATCAGGTTTTTGCAGCTCGGAGGGGAACTACTCATTGTCCTAACCATTTTTCTTTTCTCGTCTCCCTCCTTGTGTTTTCCCTTTAACGCATGCCGCTGGGTCATTACCATGATTACCGCCTAATTACGAATCCACATCACAGCACTTGGGACACTCCCAAAAGCACTCCATCCCCATTTTCAGCAACAAGCGCAGAGTTCCAGTTCAATTAGTACCAATAACAGTAAGATTGTAAATCCGTCTGACCTTTCCCATGAGTGCTGATCGTTGACTCGATCCCATGGTCACTTCTCGCAGCACCATTCTCTTCATACCATGATGACCATCGATGCACTGTTTGCTTGCCCCCAAAAAACCCTTACAACATCTAGCTTGCCGTGCATTAATTCACCACCAAGTTGAGCAGAACCAACCAGTCTATCTGCCTGTTTATTTCTTAATACACCAGCATATCTTGTGGAAAATATATAAAGTACGCAAACTACTTGAGAACTCTGAAGATAATGTTTAATTCATGTTTAATTCAGAATTGACATCACAGTACTCGGGACATTTGCATAAGCGCTCCGTCCCATCTTCAGCAGCAAGCGCAGAGTTCCAGTTTTCAGTGGTACCAATAGCAGTCTGATTGTACATCCGTCTGACATTTTCCATAAGTGCTAATTATTGACCCGATCACCTGGTATCTCCCCGCAGTACCATTCTTTTTAGACCATGATGATTCTTCTGTGCTTCCGCACTGTTCACTCGCCCACAAAGGGCTTTTAGAACATTTAGCTTGTCATGGATAAATTCATCACCAAGTTGTGCAGTACCAGCCACTCTACCCTTCTGTTCCATTCCTAAACCACCAGCATTTCCTAGGGAAAATATCAAAAGGAGGCCAACTACACGAGACACCTGAAGCGATGCGTGCCGCTCTTCAAGCAGCATACCGGTTCTCCGCCTTTTTCAACATGCTCCGCGAGTCTGTTACAATTAAACATGTGTATATCGCTGATTTTTCAAACCAGCGAAAGTCTGCAGCTACTGCCTCCATCTCCCTTCTCAGAATAGATGGTGTGGTGTCATACGCTAGGCTTTGTTGCACTAAGCGCTGTCCATTTACTTTCATGAAATATGGCCATTAAACTCAAAGAAGCAAAACGAGACAACCCGAACGTTTCTACCAACAATGTTCACACTCCCATACATAGACCTCATGTACACACAGTACTTTATAGGTGATCTGGGGATCCGACACAAAGAAATCATTGGTACGTACTTGGGCCTTGTGTAAGTGCGTACAAAAGGGTAAAACTCAAAATATTTAATATCAGAGCCTTTTTCCCGCCAGCACACAACGATACAACTTTCACGAATGTTTTCAGCTACGGCTGAGAGAGACTTTATGGCTGCTTATTATTATTTTCTGCTGAAATGCAAAATATATTTAAATATATTCGAAATATAGGTTTAGGTTTAGACGACGGATCAACATTATGACCCAAGGGTATTAACCCATAAGTGCTCCCTTCTACTTCTGACTCAAGTCTTAGTCTCAGAATCTCAGCACAGTGCACGAACTCCGTAGCACCGGCGAAAATATGGTATGTGTCATAAGCGCTGTATAGCCGTGCCAGGAGCTTGCTTTTAATAGGCGAAGGTTTCCCATTGATACATGTAACAAGTAAACCAACCGAGAGGGTGTTAGTATGTAAGGCAATGAGTCGGCACTACTTGAACATAAATTAGTTGATTGTACCAAACCAAGTCTAAGAAAACAGCACGGCCTGATTTTTGGCATTGAACGGTAAACAAGGTCCAACAGGCACAATCGAAACTATGTAGACAACTGTACCACAGCAACAGCAATAATCCATTTCAAATGCGTTAATTCTTCCGACTGAACAATACCAGGGAGTATGCGTACCAAAGGGTGTATTATGACCTCAGGACTAGCATTGCGAGTGAACATAAACGAATAAAGATGAACTCACCGACATTGTCAAATAGCAAATAACTCTTAACGTCCTCACCTTCACTCTTTTTATTTCACAAAATCTCTATAGGTCAACAGCTCGACCTTGAAAGAATACCGGTTCCCCCAACAAGCCAGCATGCAGTCCAATACCTGTAAACACGACTACATCGTTACTTCGTAATTATCCAGCAGTCTCACTGAGCTAAAGCATCAGTGTTAAATCATCCTGCTTCCTGCAAAAATAGCAATAACGCCCCAGCAACGAGGCTGAATTTCTCGGTGGGATCCAAGGGTAATCTTACCTTGCGATGAGCCACACTAGGACATTAACGTTCGTCTCTTTGGACTTCTCTACTGCGAATCTCTAAGATTCAGTACCCTAATAACAATATGTAATGCTTAGGACGTCTTATTTGCCTAGTCAATATTGGTGGAGTTTCGTGCTCGATCTGCACGTGACAGTATGGTATATAAAATATTAGGAAATATAAACTCAAATACAAAGAAAAGACAAGGTGAAGTCCTTTTGCACAGTTTTAAGATGGACGGAGAAGGGAGGAGTGGCAGGTGGTTGGGAAATGGATGGGGGGAAGGGGGGTGGAATGAAACCCTCAGACCTACTAAAAATTACGGGGTACTGTTTCCACAAAATAGTTATGCTTCAGTTTAACTCCAATCGCTCTCACAATCTCTTTTTTTCTTAGCGTTCACCGAGATCTACTCCTACTTGCAAGGAAACACCCCTAGTTAGCCGACTTTACTGCATGCTTGTTAGGGGGGGGGGGGGGGGGGGGTATTTTTATTTCTTTCCTCCAGAATCTACGGGAAACCCCGGAGTGTACACTCTCATACTGGGGGGGGGGGGGGGGAGGGGGCGAGTGCTGTCCCTAAGGTGTCCTAGCACTACACTTTCTGGCTCCCCATGAGCCGATTCCCTTTGAATCACGAGTGCCAAAATTCTTTTTGCTGTGCTCCAGAGTGGACGATTATGTGCATCGTGTGCCGTTTCATGTTTAAAAAAAAAAAAAAACATGGAGTGCAGAGTAATGGAGACATGTCTGCAATGAAGCTAAAACGTACACAATTACTACTACTAACTGCTGCTACATCTACTACTACTAACTGCTGTTACTACTGCCTAGTACTACTACTACTTCTACTTCTACTACTACTACTACTACTACTAACTACTACCCTACTACTAACTACTACTACTACTACTAACTACTACTACTACTACTAACTACTACTACTACTACTACTACTACTACTACTACTACTACTACTACTACTAACTACTACTACTACTACTTACTAACTACTACTAACTACTACTACTACTACTACTACTAACACTACTACTACTACGTACTACTAACTACTACTAACTACCTACTACTACTACACTACTACTACACTACTACTACACTACTACTAACACTACTACTACTACACTACTACTACACTACTACTACTCTACTACTACTACACTACTACTACTACTACTACTACTACTATACACGTACTACTACACTACTACTACTACTACCTACTACTACACTACTCCTACTACTACTACTACCTACTACTAACTACTACTACTACTACACTACTACTACTACTACTAACTACACTACACTAACTACTACTACTACTACTACTACTACTACTACTACTACTACTACTACTACTGCTACTACTACTACTACTATTACGACGACGACGATTCACGTGATTATGGGTCTTGGTCTTTCTATGAAGGACCTAGAACTCTGCGGACTCTAGCACCTCTCTAATGAGGGTCCATGTTTTACATGGAAACAATATACAACAATATACAACATCTTAAAACTCGGTTTCTGACCTCCGTGTGACACAGATAGGTCTTTGCCCGATGAAATAATGACCTTTTTTCTATTTATTATGCATACTATCTCTGTATTATTTTTCTCCATTCGTTATCATTGACAGTAGATAGTTGAACATTTTTGTTTCTTTCGGTGTTTACCGTCTGTGACTCTTTATGACACCGGATCTGCTAAAGTCCGATCATTATTCAGTGTGAGTTCCAGCGCACCATTAGGGAAGAAATAGGAGAACAGACTCATTGCTCCCAACAAGCATGTCGTAAACGGCGACTAATTGGGGGGGGGGGGCGCCTGGGGAGTGGTGGCCCTTTGAAGTCGGAGGGGATTTGCCTGAGAGGCACAAGTACCAACAGTCTGTATATAAATAAGCCAGATTTGTAAAATATATGTGAACGCAAAGAAAGTTCTAGAAGAAGATCAAAATCCGAAAGTAGACAGACAACCAGAACTTGCCGCTGGAGTTTAAAGCTTCTGAGTGCTAAGAAGAAGCAGAAAAACAACCAATAAGGCGGGGTCTCCACCAAACAGTTATGCTTCAATGTTATCTCCAGAACTTTATTCCTCTCACTCTAGTCTCAGTTCTGTTCTTCCATCTCTTGATAGTATATTCCCACTTGGATTGCTGTCTACCCCTTACTCGCTAACTGCGTTTCTAATTTAATAACGCCCAGACAATTAATTTCTCTCATTTAGTGTCTAGAAAAAAGGACCGTTTTCCTCGCCTTTAGGAATAATAGGCACATAGGGCTAGCTATACTGTATAGACCAGTCATGAGGTGACTGGTGATGTGGTCAACATCAAGCCAGCCGCTAGGCACGGTCACTGTTTTGAGACGTGGCGAAGTTTTTGCTTCTGCCAGACAGTGGCCGTTGCATTTTTGCTCCATTTGTAGACTAAAAGGATATAGTTTCGTCGCCCAGCTACTGAGTTGGGTGTATAGGGCAACCCTGTGAGCTGCGGATTTTATTTGGATTGTTTTTCAACTCTGACCAGCGTGGTGTTGTAAATTGTAGAATTAGACAACGGCGCGTTGCCTATCGTCGCAATATTGGTGGTGCCCTTATGTGATTAAAATTGATCTCCTGTGCAGCTACTGATTTGTTGGTTACCTCTGCTACCGTCGATGATGAACTGCATTTCTAATGTCGGACTGTTTGTGTTAGCACTTCTTATGGCTACTGTATGCTTTTAATGCGTGTGTATGCTAGAGCATATGTTGAGACAGCAGTCTGTCAATCCCTCCACAAGGGACTGTGATGAACATTCTGTGTGTTTTTCGTTGGCACAGGAGCGGAGCAACTATGGGGTGACCAAGGACTCTACCTGAACCCACTCAAGGCTGGGTTAGTCTAGGAGTCAAGGTCCTTTAAAAAAAAAAGACGAAAAAGTCCAGCTCCGTTTAGATTCAAACCCACGATCTTCTGATCCGCTACACCTCAGCGACTCCCGTTGTCCTTTAACCATATTTTTTAAATCCCTAATCTCACTACAAACTGTAATTTAATGAGCTTGTACCCATAAAATATGTTTTTTCTCTTGTATATTCACATCTCCATGGTCACCAGTTCGACTTTTTCATTGTTCTCTGTGATGTAAAGTCCAGAGCACCACAACGAAGAAAAAAAAAGAGGGGGGGGGGGAGGGATTTGGTTGTGGCCTTAAGCCCTGTTATAATTTTCTACATGCTGAGGAGCTCAAGGGGCTCTAAAACCAATCACTGAAGAAATATAAGAATCTGATGACAAATATATAATGCCAACAGCATATGATCAGTGAGTGATTTATTTAATATGCAGCAAATATATCATTATTCAGTCTTACAACATTAGTCATCAATTACTTCATAAATAAAAATGATCATTTTGAACACTGAATAAATAAAAGAAAGGAGTAGCAACAATGTGCAAAAAGAGGTCATTATTTTATAAGTACTCATTTTTACTACACATATAGTACATTCACAATTTCCTTTAAAGTGAAATCCACAATGTAAAATCTACACTCATATGAGTAGCATAATTCATCTTGTGACAAATGGAACTCATATCCCAGCCAGTTATACTAACCCACACCCTCCTAGTTATAACCTGACCTAGATCAAAAATTATATGAGAAATAAAAACAGTCAGTGTGATACTGGACACGGACTCACATAATGCTGATTTGCCTAAAAAACATAGTGCTTGCAGCAAACTGTATATCTAATACACTTCTGGATGGGGATTTGAACCCCTGACCTTCAAGCCAGCAGACAGGTGTCTAGCCACTAGACTATCGTGGCTTCCAATTTTAACTTTACCCGAAAAATAATTTTTGACAAGAAACTGAATTCCTGGCAACTAATATGGCTAAGACAGATACAGTTTTCTGTGTTTGTCTTCCAACAAGAATGGTTCATGGAAGCCTGCTTTTGTATGTTTTTTTGAACAAAGGAATATGTTGTGGGATTTGTTTAAAATGTATGACTTTGTGTGTGTGTTTTTCAAAATAGCATTTTTGTAAAGACTGAAGATTGTAAAATGTAATGTTATACAATTTTCTTCACAAGAGATGAACAAATAAAACATTCTACAACAAAAATATACAAATCATAGAAATGGTTGACCAAAGATTAAAAATGTAGCATAATTTTCAAAAAAACTAGATGAAAAATGTAAAGCCTTGTTCTAAATAAAATCATTAAGTGACTCGTAATGTTGAAGGTAATTTATATTTGGAAACAATGATACAAGAAGAGTCAAAGGAGGGATGCTAATTTAATATATATTTTTCTTTTTCTGAACCATTCTGTTTTATAATGCTAGAAAAGGCCACATGTGACACTGGGTGAAGTTTTATTAGCAGAACTCTATCTTCATACTCTCCAGCTGCTGGAAAATTAATTTGATTAAGCTTGTTTATTAGTCTCTCTCGCATATTGTAACAATTAGTATATTTTGTGTTTTTCTCTGTCATGTAGCCAGCAAGCTCAAACCAGGTGCCACTTTACTTACATTTATGCCTGATTTATGTTCCCGTTCTTTTATCTTGTCAATTTTCTCTATGTATCTGAGCATGCGTGTGTGGGTATTGAAAAGACTTAATACTTTGTAATATTATACTGCTAACAAAATTTTTTTTTAACATAGATACTGAAAGGAACATAATTTTAACACTGTAAATCTTTGTAATTCAATGAGTGAAACTGTTCAAATTGCACACAAGAATACCTAAGGGTTCAACAAATCATTCAAGTTCTTTTGCATCTGGGTCACTGATAATGTTTAGGTGTATGGGCTTTCCCATTAACTAGTAAAAACGTGTCATCAGATACCTAGGCATTATTTTTTTAAAGAGTACATTAATTAGGTAAAAATAAAGGACTTTTTTCTATGGTGGTTTCTGGGCATTTTAAACCATATTTTTTTTGTAATCAAAAGGCACTTAAGGAGTGGTCATTTTTACTTCCTGGTCATCTTTATCTCTTGATTCCCGTTTTCAGATGGATCGCCTCGGTACCTTAGGTCAAATATAAAAATCGGTTTCAATGTGAAAATGCTATTAATTAGTAAACTATCATGGTCACAAAGAAATAGTCCCTGTTTGAATAACAAACAATTCTGGGGGTTTTATAACATGTGGATTACTTCTTTTTTCGGGGGGTTCTTTTTGTGTGTTCTGTTACACATGTGGTGTGGAAGTGGTTAGTGCAACTTATTGCTGCAATATTGGTACCATTTAAATTCAACTAGTAACAACAGTTTTAAGACAAAGAAGATAGCGCTACGTTGGATACATCCTGAAAAAAATTAGCAAAGAATCACAGAACAGGAACCAAAATGGGAAACAAGAGTGACTGAGGAAGTGAGGGCGGCCAAAAGAAACCTCAAAATGAACGGTGATTAGCACAGGTCAAAGGTGCTGGAATGGATTCCATCCGTGATATCAAAGGCACTGCATAGGATAGAATGAAACAGATGAATACACTGCGAGCCCTATGTGACAAGTAATGGCATACCAGGACAATGAGATGCCCTATGTGACAAGTAATGGCATACCGGGACAATGAGATGCCCTATGTGACAAGTAATGGCATACCAGACAATGAGATGCCCTATGTGACAAGTAATGGCATACCAGGACAATGAGATGCCCTATGTGACAAGCAATGGCATACCAGGACAATGAGATGCCCTATGTGACAAGTAATGACATACCAGGACAATGAGATGATTTCAATTATTTAAAGTGTCAGTCAGAATATTTCACTGCCAGTATGTCTCTGGGATCTACGTAGCACGTCAAAATGAGTACCAGATCATTTCTAGGCGAGGAAAAGCAGTAATATGTAATGTAATGACCTAGAATGTGTGAAGACCTCACACTGCACACCCCCAACAGAACTTGGTGGTAAAGGATGCATGACAAGGTGGATGTGGTCAATGGCCTTTGGGACCCAAAAAGTTCATAACGGTCTGAAGTGAATGGTGCAGGATAGAGTGGCCAGGAGATCTGGCTGACACTCAGCTCTCAAAGGAAAGGCAAGATAGATAATCAATTACCCTGGTACTGGTACCGCTGGAACTAGAAGTAGACGCTGGTTGCTTAAGATGGAGACAGAGAACTAATAGGAATGTCCTTAGTGTTTGTTTTCAGTTCTTGACTCAGTTCTTGACTGTCAGCTCGACCCTAGACAGCAGTATCCTCTATATAACTATATTTAGATATTAAAAAGTATTCTTATTTGTACTACAAGACCAGCTTACCTAAAAGAAATATTATTATATACACATTTATCTTACACTATATGCAACAATTTGATTGAACGATAACACTTCACGCTAAAAGTACTTGTTCTAACAGCTGAACAAGACTGACTTATCTCAGTGTTACATATCAGAAGCATTAAATAAAGAAAAATAATAATGAAACATTATTACCACAGCACAATTAAATATATTTAAAACTACATATTTACAATGCTGCTTACATGCATGTACAATATAAGGACAGCTAGGTTACATCTTAGAGCAGAATCAGTAGTATCCAGATAGGACTACAGTAGCTAACAGCTAAATCCTATGGCCAATACTATAAAATATATGCATATACATATTACAGATCAAGATATACTGAGATGGAATGCCAAGCTTCCTTTGTCACTTAAATTTTCCTGCCAGATAAATCTTTGGTACCCATTTTAAAGCATAAATATCGTGACCCTAAAACTGTATGAGGCCAAGAAAGAAGCTTACTAAGAGGATCTGAACATGTCATAATAGGCCATTTTATTATGAGAAGCTGCAAAACTGAAACTTCTGGTTGTATAAATGCCCTGCAAATGTCACTTTTGCAACTTGAATAATCAGTCATCTGTTGAAGGGATACATAGTTAATGCTACTGGCTCTCTTCGCATCTGCAAAAATGTTTAGGAGATCAGAATATAAATACCTTAACTAACAATATAATTTAGAGGGGTGGGATGGCTGTTTGAGCTAAATAATCTTTTTAAAGTCAAGTTCTGTTACAGGCAGATAATCAAAGCCACTGAAAGGAACTCTATCGTAAAATGGTTAAGTTAAACCTTTAGCCACACTATAAGGTTAGTGGATTCAGCTTCAAACTTCATCTTTCAGTTCGCCATGATCATACAAAGACAAATACATCACTTTGTGTTTAAACTCCTGATATTCACATTTATAAATGGCGATGAATGACATGGTTAAACATTTTATGCTGCAGCTGAATAAATTAAGTTAGACTGATTTAGTTTACAGGTCACTATCATGTGCTTTAGTACTGACTTTTTTCCAAATGTGGGTTTCGGACGCCACTTGGAAAGGCCCAGGGGTGGGGTGGGGAAGATAGACCCACTGTCCTGTAAGAACATGTTATAAAAGGTGACACATCCGGTGCCTATTGCCCTTTTAAGAGCTTGTTTGGGAATATGTAGTTTAGCAAAACATTAACAGTGCACCATGTTTTTACCTCTGTCTATATTCTAAAATTTATATGGCTGGACTTTTAACACCTTCAGACATAAAGAGAAAAGAAATATTAAAGAAATAAAATGCAGAAACATTTACATTAACACATCACAATGAGTAAAGTCCAAAGATGCAGAAATAAAAACCAACCATATAATTTAATTGCATGAACAGTCAAGTGAAATACATTTATTTTAAAATCTGACATTAAATTACACCTTGCCAGATAGGACAAATATCTTTCTTCTCACGGTTTGGTCAAAAGAATGTCTCTTTTGATGTCCAGCTGTGATGAGTTTCCTTTGTGTTTAAAACCTTTTTCATTGCCAATTTTGCCAATAGGTATTTTCAACATTCTAATTTAAAAAAAAATGTTTTTTTTTACAATTTTTGTTGGCTTATCGATCCTATGGTTATTTCTTCACAACTGTGATATTTTATATTGCCCTGTGATATTTAATGTTGCCACTATGATACCTAATGTGGCCATTGTGATATTTTATGTTGCCACTATGATACCTAATGTGGCCATTGTGATATTTAATGTTGCCACTATGATACCTAATGTGGCCATTGTGATATTTTATGTTGCCACTGTGACATTTAATGTTGCCACTGTTATATTACATGTTGGCACTGGGATATTTCATGTTGCCACTGTGACATTTAATGTTGCCACTGTTATATTACATGTTGGCACTGGGATATTTCATGTTGCCACTGTGATATTTCATGTTGCCACTGTGATATTTTATGTTGCAAACTATTTCAGTTTGTGATTTGACACTATAAGCCAATTTTTTTTCTTCTTCACAGACATTGCCAATGGTCAATACATAAGATATTTTATGTATTTCTCTTGCGATGAAGAATGCAAAACTTGCAAGCCACTACATTCAGTGTTCTATCAAAAGACATAAGGGTCTTCAGTGTCAAGTGGTCAAGCCATTCGCCCCAGGCTCTAAAGGTCGGCGGTTCATTCATGTACAGGTCATTTGGTAAAAGGGTGCAGGTTTTATGGAGATCCTTGGGGATCATCACTAAAGCTAGTGTTTGTACTTTGTGACACTCTTGGTAGGTGGTTTACTATTGCGTGGACAGAGATTCAGCTGTATGGGTTACACCTGGTGTAATGAAGTTCCTCTTCTTCTTAGTGTTCACTGGCTGTGAACTTTAGCAGAAAGTTCTGATGATTATTCATCCACTTCTGCACTTTCACATCTGTTTTACAAATTCAGTTTATTTCTATGTATAGTATGGGGGTTCTTTGATCTCCCAGGCAGATGCACTCTGACTCTGAATTAGTCGCTTCTAACGACATGCTTGTTACGGAAATGGAGAAACAATATGGATGACTATACCAGTGGTTTCCAACCCAGGGAGCATTAAGCAATTTAAAATTTTGAAAATCAAAATGGGGGCGTCTGTACGTGTAAT
Organism: Candidula unifasciata; assembly: GCA_905116865.2. Classification (NCBI taxonomy): domain Eukaryota; kingdom Metazoa; phylum Mollusca; class Gastropoda; order Stylommatophora; family Geomitridae; genus Candidula; species Candidula unifasciata. Next base: position 8,879 of record CAJHNH020004268.1, on the reverse strand, counting down.
AATTTTTTATTTTCCAATTTAATCGTGTAAAAAAAAAAAAAAAATTTAAACAAAAAGCCAACAACATTTTCTTTTACATTAGGAGTTTGTACATGTTCCAATCAAAGTCTAATTAATGGGTCAGATATTTAGGCAAGCAGGTTAGTATCTGGTTGATTTACTGCCACAGCTCCCAACTTCCTGTTAGCTGATTTAATCACCTTTTGGTTTCTTTCCAACTGAACTAATTCACAGATAAAATTGAGCTGCTCATATTACAGATAGACTGAACATGTAAAACAGCAGATGTGACTTTGGGCATAAAATGTCACAAATGAAGCTTCTAAACTATTGAATATTATGAATGAGATTATCGTATACATGAGAAAGAGACAGTCCACAAGACATATGGTGTGAATATTGTCAAGACAAAGAAAGCTGCAATACTGTACCAGTTCTTTTTTTATGGTACATTTTACATGTTACAGATAAACAACTGCATCTAAAACACTGATGTTATGCACATATTTAATATTATTATAGTGTGTCTTTATAAATATATGCTTCTTAATATAAACTTATCAGTGCAATAGCCCAGCTCTCTAGCGAAGTTGGTTAAACCTGACTTTCGCGGCGGCCGGGTGACGAACTCCTTGTGGTCCAGGTTCACTCCCGGGTTAGGCAGAAAAGCCACATTTCTCCCAGATTAAAGGTACCTATAATGGAATCAATGCCGAAGAGTTGCGATATCCATAGTAACGAGCCAAAGGGTTTACAACTCATGGTTTCTGGATACGTTATTAAAAAAAAAAAATGAGTGCAATAACTACCATCTCAAATTTCCTACTGGCTGAGAAGAGTCTTTATAATTACTATTATTAGAATGTACTTGAAAAATCAGTAGGGGGCAGGCTAAAAGGAAGAACATTATACTAAAAATAAAAGCACTTAAACATCTACATTGATCTGTAAAAGCAAATCACTTGCAGTTCTTTCAGTATTCTACTGAAACATAATATATATTTTCACAGCGCATATTTGTTCATAATACAGAACTGTAAGATAGAACATAGTGACAATGTATTGAATCTGTTAACACTATTTTATAAATGTCTATACATTCAGAACATGTAGCACATCAAGGTCATTAGGTTCTTTTGATAACTGCCATGGCTGATTCACTAATCCATATCCGCCCCCTCCCCCACCTCAGTGTCCAATGTCTACATGCTGCTTTTACATCAACTAATCCTTAGCAATAGTTTTTCTGGAACGCTTCGAGCTTAAAGAAGACACAGAGGTAGATTCTGGAAGTTCTGGTGTTGTTCTTCTCTTCTGACCACACTTAGAGTGTGAGCTCAAAGCAGCTGCATGTTCTGAAGAGTTAACGGGAATATGAGTACCTGAGGCAGATCCACTACTCTGTGGCAGTTCTGTATCATCTTTCATTTCTGAGCTAGACTGATTCAAGCAAGTGTTGTCAGTGCCTTGCTGCTGAGAACTAGCTTTGGCTGATTTACCCGCTGATTCAACTGCACTGACTTTATCAAGAGCCTCAGAAGCTGCGCCAGTGTTAACTTCACCTTCAGTTGATTCACTCTGATGCTCAACTGTAGCAATTTCTTTATCTCTGTGCATCAACTCACAAGAAGATATACCGCTTGATGGTGATTCATTTTTCAACTGACCTGAGGATGGCTGATGTTTACTGTCCCACTTACGTACCTCTCTGTGCTGAGATTTTGAAAATGATGAATGTCTTTTGCGGACTGGCACATTTTCTTCACCACTGGCCTGTTTCTTATTTGCTGCAGATGTATAATAGGCTTTTATATTGCTTGCATCACATTCGGATTTAGAAGAGCTTCTAAGATGCTTTCTGTGAGGATGACCTTTCTCTTTCCTTTCAGACTCACTCACTGATGTTTTCCTGATGTTGTGCACTGAATGCTCCTGCTGTGGATGGGCAACTAGAACATGAGTATTCCAAGTCATGGTGCTTCCAAAAATCTTGTTGCAGAAGGTGCAGGGTATCTGTCTGGGAATTCTCTCAAATGAGTCATCATCATCAGAAATGTCAGAATCCTCATGCATGTAGCTCACTTCAAAAATACAGTCTAGCAGGCCTTTCATTCCAACAACACCACCACCACTACTCACAGAACCATCATCACTTTCACTTTCTTCACTTCTGGTCATGATCTTGTCTGCTACTTCTTTCAGGATCTTCTGAGATGGCATGTTAGGATCGCGAAGAATTGTTGTCAGCTCAAGGAGGTTGATAGAAGGCAGACAAGGCATCATTCTCTTACTTTCATGCTTGTGCCTTATAAGTTCAGGAAGCTCTTGCTCCTTTGGTTGGATCTCATCTTGTTTTTTGCCTTCTCCTGTGGTGTCATTCTCTTGCCCTTCTCTTTCATTGCAGGTTACAGCTGCAGAAACATCAGAACCTTCTGGAATTACCTGAGTGTTCACAGGCATTATTTTTCCTTCTTTTTCCTCTGAAGCTTTTATCTCAACCTCTGCCATAATTACTCCTTCAAGTGATTTCAGCAAAATCTTACAGATGAAGCTGTTGATATTTCCAGTTAAATCTTAAAAGGGTTGTTCCACAGGTATCTATTTGTCACTTGTTTCTGTGGTTACTGTATAAATCAAAACTGAACAAAGGCCATGTTGAAGTCAACAGTGAGACAGGTGCAGTGGGAATAGTGAACTTCTTGTGCAGCTCTGTAAGAAAAGGAAAAAAAGAATGCATCTGGTTAAAACAGCTGTACATGAATAACAATAGAGGAGAGTAAAACATTACAAGAAAACACTTGGTGATCACACAAGTTAAAACAGCTAGGATATAATCACAAGATTTATTCTGCCAAAGACTTTGGGCCTAATTATTTAAACCATCCATGTATGAGTTACAGGATCCCAATTTGGGGGGGGGGGGGGGGGGGGGGGAAGGGTGGAAGAAAGAACACATCCACAGCCCCTTAACAAACATATTAAAATATTAACAATTGCATAATTTATAGTTTATTGGGACAAAAGACACAGATATCCCAGCCTAACTGTAAACTGAAACAGAACATGCCAACTATCCTTTTGGAAATGCATATGAAGAAGAAATATATTAACCACAAATCAGCCCATGAAAAAATATTATGCAATAAAACCCTGTCGATAGAGGTTAGAGAAAAATGTGTGTGTGCTACACAGAACCAGTTTTTGAATACAACTGTGACTCTTGGAAAATGATTAAACAAGCCAGACTAATTCCTTGATGACTCAGACATGCTGTTTTACAGAAAAAAGTTTAAAATTTCCAAGACAGTCAAATGATTAAACATTTAGAAAGAGGTAGCCATAATTTTTGGCCACATTTAAGAAGAGAAAAACCGTAGCATGTTGTCAAAACTGGAAAGATTTGTGGAAAGAGAGTTAAAGGAAGACAACAAGCAAAAATCTTGACAGCCTTTAGCCATGGCATGGAAGGGTGTCAGTACAGGAATTATGAAACATGCTGTTTGAGATCACAACGTGTGGAGAAGCCCAATCCTATATGCTGGTTGGTAACGCACTTGATGATGATTCAATGATATAATCTCAATTATTTTAAAATGACCTAAGAGAGAGGTGGGAGGAAATCATACTATACTTTACATCACAAAAGAGATGTTCAATTAATCATCTTGCATCACTAAACATCAATTTATTATAAAAATTTATACTGAAAAAACAGTTGCAAATCCTTGTGAAGATGAGACAAACAGTTAACAAGGTTTCAGGAGATGTGACGAACAAATAAGAAGAGTTATGGAGATGGGATAAAAAGATTTTTTAAAAAGAACTGTATAGAGGTAGGACAAACATATGTGCATATTTGTAGAGATGAATGGAAATCTGGAATACAGGTGTAACCCCACCATTCAAACTGTAATGGAACCGATGAAAACCTTTAGAGTGTTTTATTATTCAATTTTCAGAAATATATGCAAAGCAAATTATCTCTATAGAGTTTTTAAAAATGTTTTGCATAGCATGATTCAACCATCAATATTGCAATTCAGCAGATGTCTTCATTTGGAAATCATACTTTTTTAAAATTTAAAATCAAGCACAGCATGCATGAAATGTTGGGTCATGTTGGCAAGTATTCTTACAACTCGAATACCATTTCTGTTTAGTCTGATAATAAGTTGTTTGTTTTTCTGAGTGATGAAGACCACTATTCATCCAAAGTAGTCCAGTGGGTGCCATCCCACTGTGGTATACCAGGAAACGAAACCGCAAATAAACTTGCTAAGAAAGGGGCAGAATGTGACCAGGAAAAGAATGCAGTAACATACCATGAGAAGAAAAGGGCGATCCAGGCTATTAGAAGTGAACAGAGTCTGGCCGGAGATGACTACCACTTACTTGACCGGGATGGGCAGGTCATTATCCTATGTCTCAGGACAGGACATAACAAACTTAACCAGCATATGCACAGGCTTCGTCTAAGCAGTTCACCTTTGTGCCATTGTGGGCTATGTGAGCAGACTACAGAACGTGGCCCATTAAGAAGGGAATACTGGCCCAGTGAGTCACCACTGCACGCAAAGTTGTATGGGACTAAAAAGGAACTCATAAAGTTTATCATAAGAACCTGTCTGTCGGTGTAAATCAAACAGCAAACACAAGAAGAAGAACAATCAAAAGTAGTAATTATCAGTGATTGTAAGTGGCTGATTAGTGCAATATGATCCTGGAATGTTCTTGAGCATGTGGACAACAGGTGGAAGCCACGGTTCTTTCTAGTCTGTCTGTTTCTCTACCTGTGCAACCTCCACTGTCTGACAGGCTGATACACCACACCTGAGGAATGCACGCCATGCAGAAAAGTCCTGTGCAACAATACCCATGCTGCTGTGGTGATGCCAAAGGAATTGAGAGAGTTTTGAGTGTCTTTATAGCACTTTTTCTTCCCTTGCTGGAGCTTACCATAAAATACTCTTTTTGAAAGATAGTCTGGTATGTGGTATAGGTGACCAGCTCAACACAGCTGATAATTTATCAGTATTGTGTGGATGCCAGTGGATTTATTCTGATATATAAGTATTAGTTACATAGCAACTATGTTGCAGTGAGTGAGTTCAGCAATAAGAGATAGAATTAAATACAATTCACAAGTCCATTTCTTATATGCCTTATCTCCCATCTTGTTTAGCCATGATGCTGACAGTGTATATTTTAGGAGACTATCAGCTTCCATCTCAGCAAATGAATTCCAGAGAAATTTGACTAAAAAGCTCAACAAAATGGGAAAGAGGAAAACAACACAACGAAACTTTTCGGCTGGGCAGCCTTTTTCAAACACAAGTAGCAGTAAAGGTTGGTTACAATGGGTCTCTGTTTCTCTCACTGTGGTTATATACTCTCAGTCTCTGTTTCTCTCACTGTGGTTATATACTCTCAGTGTCTGTGTCTCTCACTGTGGTTATATACTCTCAGTCTCTGTGTCTCTCACTGTGGTTATATACTCTCAGTGTCTGTTTCTTTCACTGTGGTTATATACTCTCAGTGTCTGTTTCTCTTACTGTAGTTATATACTCTCAGTGTCTGTTTCTCTCACTGTGGTTATATACTCTCAGTCTCTGTTTCTTTCACTGTGCTTATATACTCTCAGTGTCTGTTTCTCTCACTGTGGTTATATACTCTCAGTGTCTGTTTCTCTCACTGTGGTTATATACTCTCAGTCTCTGTGTCTCTCACTGTGGTTATATACTCTCAGTCTCTGTGTCTCTCACTGTGGTTATATACTCTCAGTCTCTGTGTCTCTCACTGTGGTTATATACTCTCAGTCTCTGTTTCTCTCACTGTGGTTATATACTCTCAGTCTCTGTTTCTCTCACTGTGGTTATATACTCTCAGTGTCTGTTTCTCTCACTGTGGTTATATACTCTCAGTGTCTGTTTCTCTCACTGTGGTTATATACTCTCAGTGTCTGTTTCTCTCACTGTGGTTATATACTCTCAGTCTCTGTTTCTCTCACTGTGGTTATATACTCTCAGTCTCTGTGTCTCTCACTGTGGTTATATACTCTCAGTCTCTGTGTCTCTCACTGTGGTTATATACTCTCAGTCTCTGTGTCTCTCACTGTGGTTATATACTCTCAGTGTCTGTGTCTCTCACTGTGGTTATATACTCTCAGTGTCTGTTTCTCTCACTGTGGTTATATACTCTCAGTGTCTGTTTCTCTCACTGTGGTTATATACTCTCAGTGTCTGTGTCTCTCACTGTGGTTATATACTCTCAGTGTCTGTTTCTCTCACTGTGGTTATATACTCTCAGTCTCTGTTTCTCTCACTGTGGTTATATACTCTCAGTGTCTGTCTCTCACTGTGGTTATATACTCTCAGTCTCTGTGTCTCTCACTGTGGTTATATACTCTCAGTGTCCGTGTCTCTCACTGTGGTTATATACTCTCAGTCTGTTTCTCTCACTGTGGTTATATACTCTCAGTCTCTGTTTCTCTCACTGTGGTTATATACTCTCAGTGTCCGTGTCTCTCACTGTGGTTATATACTCTCAGTCTGTTTCTCTCACTGTGGTTATATACTCTCAGTCTCTGTTTCTCTCACTGTAGTTATATACTCTCAGTCTTTGTTTCTCTCACTGTGGTTATATACTCTCAGTCTGTTTCTCTCACTGTGGTTATATACTCTCAGTGTCCGTGTCTCTCACTGTGGTTATATACTCTCAGTGTCTGTGTCTCTCACTGTGGTTATATACTTTCAGTGTCTGTTTCTCTCACTGTGGTTATATACTCTCAGTGTCTGTTTCTCTCACTGTGGTTATATACTCTCAGTCTCTGTTTCTCTCACTGTGGTTATATACTCTCAGTCTCTGTTTCTCTCACTGTGGTTATATACTCTCAGTGTCTGTGTCTCTCACTGTGGTTATATACTCTCAGTGTCTGTTTCTCTCACTGTGGTTATATACTCTCAGTGTCTGTTTCTCTTACTGTGGTTATATACTCTCAGTCTCTGTTTCTCTCACTGTGGTTATATACTCTTAGTGTCTGTTTCTCTCACTGTGGTTATATACTCTCAGTGTCTGTTTCTCTCACTGTGGTTATATACTCTCAGTGTCTGTTTCTCTCACTGTGGTTATATACTCTTAGTGTCCGTGTCTCTCACTGTGGTTATATACTCTCAGTGTCTGTGTCTCTCACTGTGGTTATATACTCTCAGTGTCCGTGTCTCTCACTGTGGTTATATACTCTCAGTGAGTCTGTCAGTTCATCTCTTTGCAATATTTATGTTAATTTTCTACTGCATCTTTGTCTTACTCTTAAATGCCTTCAATCTTGTGCTCCATTATTTAATCAGTTCAGCAGTGATGCTATATAGGTGATTAATACACTAAAAATAGTTTTAGGTTGGTAATATCCTTTAAACTTCTCATGCCTGATAATTTTCCACTGAGAATAAACAATACAACTTCACTAGAATATAATAAATGATCGCACACCTGCCTCGTACCTCTAAGTCTAACCAACTTTAACCGAGTCAAACAACCTTACCCACTCAGGATAGTCAATTCTTTGTGTTGCAAAACTGAAAACTGACCCTAAAGGATGCAATCTAGAGTAAGTTAATAATGCTTCAAATAAATACACCACTGGACATCATCCAGTGTTTGTGTAATTTCTAATTACATTCTTTAATATTGTTTTAGATTAGACTCTAATTTAGAGTTAGGGATAGAGCTAACCCTAACTCTAACCCAAATCCTAACCAATATTACTTTTCCTTTACACAATGGTATTGTGAACCTACACAGACAAATGTATGTGTTCCTTATTGTCGCTGTAAACAAACAAATATTTTGCATCACTTTCAGTTTTAAGTTTTGCCATTTGTGTAACTAACAGTACACTATACTGAATACTACATATTTACCGTTTAGGTCCCTTAACTATTTATAACTTCTTCGGAGGTGCAAGCGGGTATCTTGGTGGATTCTTTAGGTCGCAGAGGTGGTAAACCTTCAGGTTACACAGGAGAGGAAAACAAAAGATAGTAAAGTTATACATCCGCCCCCACCCCCCTTTTTTTTTTTTGCAACTTGTATGGATTATAAATAAACACGTCATGTGACCGCAACTCTAGTCAGTGACCCCTGCAGCCTTGACATCTACTAAAGGTCACAGAAACGCGGTCAGATTATTGAGCCTAGTGGAACTACTTTTGTCCTATCAACGTGTTTATCTTTTCTACATTCAGTTTTCTTCCACTCATTAAGTCCCGTGTCTTTAATATAATAATCACTAGTAGAAGATAAATTTAATAATAGAAATGTTTACTGTTATCGCAATTCCAGAACGATTTGAGAAGCCTTTACAAAACAGAAAAGCAATACTGCCTGACCGAGTTCTAGACTTAATTCTAAAAAAATTGCATTGTCTTCCATGAGCTCCTCGACGGTCCTGTTTAAATAAACAACGAAGTAATCATACCATATTCTGCAAGAATATTCAAACTTGTAAACAAGTAGTTTAAAAGTAAAATTCCTTCTGACTTTATCAAAGCACAATTCCTCAACATCCGCGTACAGTGGCCCAAATTGTAAAAACAATTTTCTAGAAATAAAAAGATTGACCGAAATATAACAATTTAAAAAACACATGCGGATACTATAGTACTAATTAGTGAAAATCCATTAAAGCAAAACATACCAACCTAACAAACAATGTTTTATCTGTAAGAATGTATTCCACTATTCTGTAGAGGACAAAAGCTTGATAAAAGAGAAGAAAGATGAACGTGGAGACCTGTAAGTTGTACGTGCAACTTCTCCACTTTGTTGATTTCTACGTCCACAGGATGCTAGTCTAGGCCGGGTCAGCCAATCAAAATACA
>CAJHNH020004267.1:40000-43267 GCA_905116865.2 Candidula unifasciata | reverse complement strand
CATAATTGCGTCTGCGGCGAACGAGACAAATCTGTGTATGTTCACAACAAATATCACCGGTACCTGAGAGCACACACATCGATAGCGATCTATATTATTGTATAAACAATGAATGTAAATGTCTACATTGTCATCAATCAATCATTGGATCGTCTGTGTCGTATAGGTCGATGGTGGTGGAGGGGGGAGGGGGAGGGGCATGATACAAGGATGGGCGGAAAGATGAATGGGATTATGGGTTCAAGACGGAGACATTTATAAGGGGGGAAAAGAGGCGAAAAAAAAAAAGGGGGGGGGGGGGGCATGAAGAAATGAGTGGAGAGGGATTGGGGAATAGCACTGACCAGGCATCAGAGAGCACTGATACCATAATAATTATACTAACTGCCCCCCCCCCCCCCATCCTTTACCCCCACCCTAAACAAATCCTCATGATCTGAAGAGAAGCGTGCAGCGAGGAGTCAAGAGAAGATCTGGCCGACGCTCACTACCTAGGGAAGGGGAGAGACTAACAACCAGACTGTTACTGATACCATCGGAATTGGAGCTTTGCGCTTGCTGCAGAAGATGGGGATAGAGTGCTTATGGGAGTATCCTGAGTGTAATATATTTTCTTAAGGCATAACTCACTGAACAAAACGACCGTGGATACATTCTCTTACAGATACACCGAGCATGTAAATGCATGGGTTGAGAAAGGCATAGAGATTCGTGTTAACAATTAGATAAACAAATGATAATGTAATGTTTAGCACTCATAGATAGCCATCAGTTTTAGTGTACTATATGAGAACCGTTGGCTATAAGGTGAAAGACCGGCCAAGAAAGAGATGGGTGAAGGAAGTGAAAGAGACACTTTAAAAACCCACTTTGACATCAACACTAGCTTCACAACTAGCAAAATACAATAATTACTCTAGCTCCTCCCTGCAAGCAAACAAAGGGCAAACGAAGAAAAAGACAAAGAAGACAGTGCTGGACTCATGAAAACATCATCAGCATTATCATAAACCAGTTCTGCCGTTAAGCGGCGTAGGGAGGAATAATTTGCGATCTAGTGCACGTTGGCTGCCACTGGCTATTATCATGCCGTGTCTTTAATGTTGTCGATCCATATCTTCCATGGCGGCCTTTTTGCTCTTGTTGTTCATCTTCTGAGATGTAGTGCTTGTGATGGTATTTGATCTTGTTGCATTCTAACGAGATGGCCAAACCACTTGATTTGCTATTTCTCGATGAAACTAGTACAAGGTGTCGTTTCCACAATTTTTCTGATATATCATTATTTACTCGATCTTGGATGGTTAGGTTGGCTGCTTTTCTCGGGTATCTCATCTCGCACACAGGAGAAAGCTATAAAAAAATAAAAAGAGACTTGGCTGAACAGATAGGCCATGGGAAATACTGGAAGAGAGGTTTATAGACACATGGCTAGCCCTGATCCTAAAGACAGTATTAACCATTTAACAAGAAGGGACCAGGCCACCATCTTCAGAGTCAGAAGACAACACACTCCACTCAATGGGCACCTAAACAGAATACAGCCACAACACTCCCCAGAGTGACAGCTATGTAACTACCCCTACAAAACTGTTGACCATCATCTCTTTGAGTGCCCAAAACTCAATGAGACTAGAAGAAAGCTACTCCGTCCGAGACCAGACAAGTGGCACACCTTGTACGGAAGATAAGAACAGCTTCTGAACACATGTAAATTCCACTACATCTCATTGGGCCAAAAGGCGAGAGCTCATGCGCTGCTGGATCAATAACAACAACAACAACAACAACGCACACAGGAGAACACACTATACAAACGGTCACATACACGCTGGGAACGTGTTTCTTGACACTTGGTTATTATCAACATCAGTATACGCAAAAACATGTCTTATGAACGTCACGTCACGCTCGCAGTCGACACCCAAGGCCAATAGTTCCTTTTTTTTGGTGGTCAAAGCTTTATTGTGGGGGTCACGACACCAAAAATAATTAAAAAAAAATTTTTTATTTACAGTGTTGGACCAATTATTTTATAATGGTCACTTAGGCATATATGTTAATACATTTGCATACTTAATGTTAAAAAAATTCACTGTTGCCATGGCAATGGTCTCCATCTTATGGGGAGAAAAAACATGTGTACTTAGAATTCTAAAATTTAAACAACTTAAACATAGGTATTGATGAAAAAAAAATGATGGAAACATGAACTTGTTTCCTTTGTTAAGGTACTGGTCTAGTTTTTTTTTTTTTTTTTTTATTTTTTTTTTTTTTATTTAAAAATGTTTCTAAATATTTTTGTTACAATTTTAAAATGTATGTTTGTAAAAAAGGTTAAAAAAAAAAATTAGCATCCTAGGACAATAATCAAATTGAAACCAAAAAAAAAAACTTTATGAAAATCTACTTTGAAATAGACCTGTCTCTATATTATTGTTTAAGGAGTATCCACAACAAATATCTAGTCTTCATATTAGCTAAGATTTTAGGATTTTACACAAACAACATACAGAAATAAAGAATTGTGAGAAAACTCACTTTTAAAACTTTTTTTTTTTTTATCTTAAAAAATTGCATCGGTGGGTAGGTGTCTTTAGTATTAACGTTTCAATGCAAAATTGTGTACCAATGACATAAATCGTGTGGGTAATCTAATCTACGAATGCTGAACTTTACATAAACGAACACACTAAAAATTTGTATTTTTGTCATAAATTGAAAACAATGCTGTGTCCTGATCCCTTAAATCTGTTCCAGAAATCGTGCCAAGATTAGAAATCTGTAACTCGGAAACCCTTGAGTGTAAGTTGTTAAAATCTGGCATGCAACCTGTTATTAATCGTCTCCTTTCAATTATGCTTTTTTTTTAGGGGGGGGGGGGGGGGGGGGGGGGGTTGGAAACACACATCTACTTTTCATTCTGCATTATTCGCGGTATGTGGGAAAAACAACCACCGATTCAAAACAAAAGCATGTTTACAGTTCATTCTATACTGAGATCTATACAATTATTTGTGAAACAAAGATCAAAGAATGTCTATGCTTTAAGAAAACAGCAGCACCTGTACAATTGCAAGTTATAAAATAATACGAACGAGGAAAATTTAAGGCCACATGCACAAATTTGTGTTAATCCGTAGATGTTTTGAGGATATTTGTCAATGTGTTAATCGTGATTTCTGTGACGCACTATAGTTGATTTGAATCTAAACTTCTCGTGTACAAGTGTGAGTCTATCTGTGAGAATTGTATGTTTACACGACT
>CAJHNH020004267.1:5000-37500 GCA_905116865.2 Candidula unifasciata | reverse complement strand
CCTTCGAAACACACTATAGCATGGCCCATAACATCACAGCAAGCAACGAATCTGTGACGTCTTAAGGCTTTTTAAGTATATGGTGCTCACTGTTTAGACCGATCAGCACTCGATAAATAGCCCCATCTCGTTTTACCCGCAATGGACAACAGGGTAGTGATAGATATAACCATTGCTCGTATCTTAATTGTAACTTTTTCAGTGGGATGTTTGGAATCGGTCTTGTTACCGAACAGTGTGCGACTTTAAAGCTGTTGGGATAATCAGTCCTTTTAGTGGATATTCGCATGCGACAACAGACTACTGATCATCTGGTTAGTATTTTATCAGTCACTTTTACTCAAAAGAACATTTGGCTATCGTCTGAATAACGGTGCTAAATTATCGAGGCGGAAAATATACCCTAACAGTGCCTCAGTCACGTGTCAATTGCACACTTCCATCGCTTAGATTGTGCGCTTCCGGCTACTTTCGCCACCGCCGAGAGTATCCCCCACGCCGCTCAAGCGGCGTGGATTAGGGCTAAGTTAGATGGTTGGGGCTCACGAGCAGCAGCTACCGCATCTCCTACAGCTTCCTTCATTTTATTTGCTCGTAAATCCTAGCCATCAAGTTTAGCCCCAATCCACGCCACGTGAGCGGCGTGAGGGATACAGTCGGCGGTTGCCGAATTTACCGGAAGTTCGCAATTAGGCGATGGCGTTATAGTACCCGGAAGTGCGAAATTGACAGGTGACTGCGGCCCTGTTAGGGTATATTTTCCGCCTCGATAATTTGGGACCGTTATTCGGAGGATAGCCGAACATTTTAATGTACCTATATTACGATAAGATATTAAACAGATTACTATATATTACCTCTTTCAGTCCTGGGGGTTTAGCATCAGAGACCCAAGAGGTAGTAATGAGAGATATAAACTCAGCGACTCTTGCGTTTATAAGGCTTCGAGGTAGTTACCTATGAGAGTATGATGCCCTCATTAGGACTGAAAGAGTTGAGAAAAAGAAAATACTAGCCTGCCACATGGATTGGAACACTTACCTTCCTGACTGCCATGCTCTGGTAGTTGAACTTTAGTGGTTCTGTTGTAGGTATATCCCCTGGAATGTTACCCAAACTGACCGAAGCTTGTACCCGTAGAACAGATCGGCGTGTATCCTTGCCGACAGACTGATGTCCCGGAACATGTCCGTCCGTGGCGTGCAAATCGCCGCTGTGGATTATCTCCGAACACATGGACATATTGTCTAATGCATAGCAGTAGTTTTCTAGCGAAGAGAAGGTCACTTCTTTGTTGTTTGACGTCCTCATTGTCACTGGCGTTGAGTGTGAAGGTGACAGCGATGAACTACCCCTGGACATCCCAGGTTTCAGTAGGGAACTAGAACCACCAGCATTAGCTCCACCTCCTCCACCACCACCAATAGCTGCTCCGCTACTAGCTGTCCCGCCGCTAACTCCTCCTCCTCCTCCTCTTCCACCTCTTCCCCTCCTCATACTAGCCCTGTTTTTGCGTGATATTGTCCCTTTTCGTGATAACATCTTGGAGCCAAGCTTCACAAAACAGACCACACACAAAATAATTAGCTAGCGTTGCCGGGTTCTAACCTTAGCAGGTACAGATGTTCCAGTTGACTAAACTAGCACATGGTAGTAATGAATGAACTCACCTACACTCCGAAACTTTCTGCATCGAAACTAATGAGACACAAGAAAGGTCTCTCTATCTAAATTACCGTCTGAGCATAGTTAATGACATCATTCTGTTCTCACCCTTTTCTTGCCTTCGTCTCGATTTCTCTGGCAAGATCCCTGAAAAGTGTTTAGCAATCTCAAATGCAGCAGATTGGATTTTAACGACAACGCAGTGTCACTGGAATGCCTAATATGATAACACTTTTTGTTGGAGACAGACGTTACTGAAACTATAACACTTCAGTGTACGAGACGGACGTTACTGTAACACTATAACACTTCGGTGTCCTAGACGGAGTTACTGAAACTATAACACTTCAGTGTACGAGACGGACGTTACTGAAACTATAACACTTCAGTGTCCGAGACGGACGTTACTGAAACTACAACACTTCAGTGTACGAGACTGACGTTACTGAAACTATAACACTTCAGTGTCCGAGACGGACGTTACTGAAACACTATAACACTTCAGTGTACGAGACAGACGTTACTGAAACTATAACACTTCAGTGTCCGAGACGGACGTTACTGTAACACTATAACACTTCGGTGTCCGAGACGGAGTTACTGAAACTATAACACTTCAGTGTACGAGACTGACGTTACTGAAACTATAACACTTCAGTAACGAGATGGACGTTACTGAAACTATAACACTTCGGTGTCCGAGACAGAGTTACTGAAACTATAACACTTCAGTGTACGAGACTGATGTTACTGAAACTATAACACTTCAGTAACGAGATGGACGTTACTGAAACTATAACCCTTCGGTGTCAGAGACAGATGTTACTGTAATACTATAACACTTCAGTGTCCGAGACAGACGTTACTGTAATACTATAACACTTCAGTGTCCGTTGGACGTTACTGTAATACTATAACACTTCAGTGTCCGAGACAGATGTTACTGAAATACTATAACACTTCAGTGTCCGGGACAGACGTTACTGTAACACTATAACACTTCAGTGTCCGAGACAGACGTTACTGTAATACTATAACACTTCAGTGTCCGGGACAGACGTTACTGTAACACTATAACACTTCAGTGTCCGAGACAGACGTTACTGTAATACTATAACACTTCAGTGTCCGAGACAGACGTTACTGTAATACTATAACACTTCAGTGTCAGAGACAGACGTTACTGTAACACTATAACACTTCGGTGTCTGAGGCAGACGTTACTGTAACATAAGAACACATGACTTAGTCTTTAGGCACAGTAAATTTTCTTTTTAAAAATTGACTTGCAAGAAGACTACGTCTAAAATGAATATGTTTGAAGTTTAAAGTTTGAACAATGGATCAACATCATGTCACACGGGTATTAACCCATAAGTGCTCGTTTCTTCTTTTAACTCAAGCCTGTATTAGAAGAATCTCAGCGCACTGCACAAACTCTGTTGCACCGGCGAGAATCCTGAAATACATTTTGGGTAGATTTTTAAATTCAAATTTTGCCCGGGCAGCGTAGTTAGGCTACACTTTTTGATTTCTACCTGCCAAGGGTTTGTTTTTACTTGAACACAAAAAATCCCAGCCTTCACCGGGGCTTGAACCCGGGACCTCTAGCAACCGTGGCGGACACCATAGCTCGAAAAGACAAATCTCCCAGTTCTAAAATAAATAGAAGTTACTAGGAGGACGTTAGTAATAGTGCCGACTGGTCTATGAAAAAAGGCATCTGGCACCACACATCCGAAGCATCAATAATATTTTAAAGGTCGTTTGCTTTGTTTGTTTTTTTGTTGTTAACTGGTCTCCCATTAAGGCACGAGAACTCAAGAGAACTGGCTCTATAACTCGGAAAACTGACTAGGTAACGCAAAGATATAACAAGGGTAATTTAGAAGAGTAATTCAAGGGTATTTCAAGGGTAATTCTGAAAACTGATCATGGTAACTCAAGGGGGAAAAAAGGGAAATAACCAGAGTGACCCACGTTAACTCAGGTAATTGACTAGTCTAATCTAGAACGAACGAAACGAAATAAATTTTCAAAGGTTTGGTAGTTAAGAGAATTAACCTTGTTAACTAAATGAAATGACTAGAGTAAGTCTTAAGGGGATTGGAGAAAAAAAAAAAGGAGGGGGGGGGGGGGAGGGCATTACCAATGGAGTTAACCAGGGTAACCCAGGGATTTTGTCAGAGTAACTCAGGGAAATGACCTAGGTGACACATGAAACAGACTAAAAAAAGAAACTGACCAGGGTAACTCAGAGAGGTGACCAGTATAACTTAGAGAGGTAACCAGTATAACTTAGAGAGGTGACCAGTATAACTCAGAGAGGTGAGTATAACCAGAGATAACCAGTAGAGAGATGTGACCAGTATAACTTAGAGAGGTGACTAGTATAACTTAGAGAGGTGACTAGTATAACTCAGAGAGGTGACCAGTATAACTTAGAGAGGTGACCAGTATAACTTAGAGAGGTGACTAGCATAACTTAGAGAGGTGACTAGTATAACTTAGAGAGGTGACTAGTATAACTTAGAGAGGTGACTAATATAACTTAGAGAGGTGATTAGCATAACTTAGAGAGGTGACTAGTATAACTTAGAGAGGTGACTAGCATAACTCAGAGAGGTGACTAGCATAACTCAGAGAGGTGACTAGCATACCTCAGAGAGGTGACTAGTATAACTTAGAGAGGTGACTAGTATAACTCAGAGAGGTGACTAGTATAACTTAGAGAGGTGACTAGTATAACTTAGAGAGGTGACTAGTATAACTTAGAGAGGTGACTAGTATAACTTAGAGAGGTGACTAGTATAACTGAGAGAGGTGACTAGTATAACTGAAAGAGGTGACCAGTATAACCGAGAGAGGTGACCAGTATAACTCAGAGAGGTGACCAGTATAACTCAGAGAGGTAACTAGCATAACTCAGAGAGGTGACCAGTAAAACTTAGAGAGGTGACCTGTATAACTCAGAGAGGTGACCACTATAACTCAGAGAGGTGACTTGTATAACTCAGAGAGGTGACTAGTATAACTGAAAGAGGTGACCAGTATAACCGAGAGAGGTGACCAGTATAACTCAGAGAGGTGACCAGTACTCAGAGTATAACTAGCATAACTCAGAGAGGTAACTAGAGAGGTGACCTCAGAGAGGTGACCAGTAAAACTTAGAGAGGAGGTGACCTGTATAAACTCAGAGAGGTGACCACTATAACTCAGAGAGGTGACTAGTATAACTTAGAGCAGTGACAAATGTAAATCACAGCAGTGGCCAGGATAGTTTGGAGAAACGACCAGGCAATTCAGTTGTACTCAAAGCTACGGGAAGAGAGAGAGAGAGAGAGAGAGAGAGAGAGAGAGAGAGAGAGAGAGAGAGAGAGAGAGAAAGAAGAGGTGAAAGAAGGAGAGAGAGATCGATCAAGCCATATGGGATGAAACCCGGCTCAACACAACAGAATCAATATAAATCTTTGTTTATATGCTCAGTTGCTCTCAGACTTGTGAGACGAGATGAGTGACCAAGCCGTTAATTTAACAGTGCGAGGCTGAATGAGAAAACCTATGTTACGTTAGCAAGACGTCGCCCAACAATATGGACTTACGATGGTAAAGACGAAGCACATTCACGCTGTACAAAAATATCCACTGCAGCACAACCTCGCACTGGTCCATCAAGCATACCTCTCCACGACGCTCAAAGGCAAAAGCGGAAGCTGATGGAGATGAACTCTGCCCATACCACGATACCAGACTTCCAAACATCTTTTCTCCAAGCTGTTCTATATTTCGCTCGCCATTAATCACACTCGGTTTTGTAATAATCCTGTTTATTTTCTATTCTCAGGACATCGTCAGCGATGGTTCACTTCTGATGGCTGATGCTGATTTCCTCGTTCGTCCCCAGTTCCCGTTAGACCATCATTACTCACTTTGTTTGTTCCGGGCATTATCAATTCTCTGGCTTCAATAGATGTTCGTGTCTTGTGTACAAATGGTCAACTATTCACAAGCCCATATTAAAAAGGCTTCTAAATTCAGATTCATGAATTAAGATTTAAGAATTGTGGTTTGAGAATTTTGCTTTCTGAATTCTAATAGAGGGGTGTGTTATTTGGGGTCAGTTTCTGTGGCTGGTCTGAAGTAGTTATCTGCCAGGCGAGAGAACGTTGTGAGAGAAGAAGTAGATAGTGTCTGAGACAGAGTAGAAGTTTAGACATAAGAAGAGAGTGGCTGAGACAATAGAAGTAGCGAGATAAGAAGCGAGTGGCTGACACAGATTAGAAGTAGCGTGATAAGGGAGTGGCTGAGACATAGTAGAAGTAGCGTGATAAGGGAAGTGGCTAAGACATAGTAGAAGTAGCGAGATAAGAAGTGAGTGGCTGAGACAGAGTAGAAGTCGCTAGAAAAAAAAAAGCGAGTGGCTGATCAGAATAGAAGTAGCTAGAAAAGAAGCCCGTCGCTTAGACAGAGTAGAAGTAGCGAGAAAAGGAGCGAGTGGCTGCGACAGAGTAGAAGTAGCGAGAAAAGGAGCGAGTTGCTGAAACAGAGTAGAAGTAGCGAGATAAGGAGCGAGTTGATGAAACAGAGTAGAAGTAGCGAGATAAGAAGCGAGTGGCTGAAGCAGAGTAGAAGTAGCGAGATAAGGAGCGAGTGCCTGAGACAGAGTAGAAGTGGCTAGAAAAGAAGCTAGTGGCTGAGACAGATTAGAAGTAGCTAGAAAATAAGCCAGTCGCTTAGACAGAGTAGAAGTAGCGAGACAAGAAGCGAGTGGCTGAAACAGAGTAGCAGTTGCGAGACAAGAAGCGAGTCGCTGAAACAGAGTAGAAGTATATAGATTAGAATCGAGTGGCTGAGACAGAATAAAAGTAGCTATAAAAGAAGTGAGTGGCTGACAGAGTAGAAGTAGCGAGTGGCGGAGACAGAGTAGAAGTAGCTTTAAAAGAAGTGAGTGGCTGACAGAGTAGAAGTAGCTAGAAAAAAAGCGAGTGGCTAAGACAGAGCAGAAGTAGCGAGTGGCTGAGACAGAGTAGAAGTAGCTAGAAAAAAAGCGAGTGGCTGAGACAGAGTAGAAGTAGCTAGAAAGGAAGCGAGTGGCTGAGGCAGAGTAGAAGTAGCTAGAAAAGAAGCGAGTGGCTGAGACAGAGTAGAAGTAGCTAGAAAAGAAGCTAGTGACTGAGGCAGAGTAGAAGTAGCTAGAAAAGAAGCGAGTGGCTGGGGCAGAGTAGAAGTAGCTAGAAAAGAAGCGAGTGGCTGAGACAGAGTAGAAGTAGCGAGATAGGAAGCGAGTGGCTGAGACAGAGTAGAAGTAGCTAGAAAAGAAGCGAGTGGCTGGGGCAGAGTAGAAGTAGCTAGAAAAGAAGCGAGTGGCTGAGACAGAGTAGAAGTAGCTAGAAAAGAAGCGAGTGGCTGAGACAGAGTAGAAGTAGCGAGTGGGGGAGACAGAGTAGAAGTAGCTAGAAAAGTAACGAGTGGCTGAGACAGAGTAGAAGTAGCGAGTGGCGGAGACAGAGTAGAAGTAGCTAGAAAAGTAGCGAGTGGCTGAGACGGAGTAGAAGTAGCGAGTGGCTGAGTCAGAGTAGAAGTAGCGAGTGGCGGAGACAGAGTAGAAGTAGCGAGATAGGAAGCGAGTGTCTGAGACAGAGTAAAAGTAGCTAGAAAAGAAGCGAGTGTCTGAGACAGAGTAGAAGTAGCGAGATAGGAAGCGAGTGTCTGAGACAAAGAAGAAGTAGCGAGATAGGAAGCGAGTGTCTGAGACAGAGTAGAAGTAGCGAGATAGGAAGCGAGTGTCTGAGACAGAGTAGAAGTAGCGAGATAGGAAGCGAGTGTCTGAGACAGAGTAGAAGTAGCGAGATAGGAAGCGAGTGTCTGAGACAGAGTAGAAGTAGCGAGAAAGGAAGGAAGTGTCTGAGACAGAGTAGAGGTAGCGAGATAGGAAGCGAGTGTCTGAGACAAAGTAGAAGTAGCGAGATAGGAAGCGAGTGTCTGAGACCGAGTAGAAGTAGCGAGATAGGAAGCGAGTGTCTGAGACAGAGTAGAGGTAGCGAGAAAAGAATGACCAGAGGCGGCTGGCTGAAAGGTTGGAACGATGCGCTCTCAAGCAGGAGACTTAGGTTCGAATCGTCAGTAAGGCTGGAAATTTTTTTCTCCCGACGGCAACCCCAAAAAAATATTCCCACCTGCACAGTCGTGGCGATAGCACTAGCCATGCATCCATACATCCTCAGACTCAACGACCTCTTGCCTATACCGCAAAAGTGGTAATAAAGGCAGTTATTGGTAGTTTGACATACAATGAAAAGGAAGACGTATATCATTGTGCCTCCACATATTTTGGTAATTGAACACAAAATGTATACATCAAGTTCCTAGCCTTCACGTATGTTAACATTCTGGTGTTCTCGCTCATAATTTTACTTCTAGACTCTGACAAATATTGTAATGTGAGACTTCATAACTTTTTTTTTTTCATGATAATTTAAACTTCTAAATGGGTACACTAAGATTTATACATTAACTTTATTTGACCTACAAAACGTGCTTATGTAAACATCTACAGCATACAAGTGGTGTAATGCATACGCATGATAATTTAACTATACTGTTTAAAAAAACAAAAACAGTTGGCTCGTTTTTACTAGTTGACGAGAAAGCCCATGCCTCTAAATCCTATCCATGACACAGGTGCAGAATGACTGTCAACTGATTGGCCGAGTCCTAATGTATTCATGTGTGCAATTTGAACAATTTACCTCAATAAATTACGAACATGTTGAATATCAAAACTGTGATAAAATTATTCTCTTGTCATTAGCAATGCGCTTTGATGCTCTTTAATATATTTTGTATGTGTTTCAACCTCTAAATGTTTTAACCTTTCTAGTTTATAAAGAAACGACTGTGTGCTTACGGAGACGGTTATACAAATGCACTGAGCAGAACGAGACAATTAGCTATCATGATACTTTACGTTAAGGTAACAGGTTGATTTTCAACATAAGAAGTTACCCGTTTTGAAACAATAAGTGTGATGAGATACTGACCCACCATATCCAAAAAGTTAGTTGCGTATACTTTACAAGACGTTTCAGAACCAACCCCAGCATTTTTCGGCTGTTGTGGTTTTTCTAGGCAAAGTTAATGTTCAGTAGTTTGCCTTTGCTATGAACGGTCAGCTCTCGGTACCACTGTCGAAACCAACGCAAGACCAGATGTCCGCAGCTGGGATCGAACCTAGTACCCCGGCATTACAAAGCGCGTTCGCAACGATTTAGCCACAGACTAAAATACCGCAAACCATACTGTTTGTTGTGAAAATGAGCAAGCAAAGATGCCAGAAAACATCTTTGTATACATACGTGATTATAAATAAATTGTTACCCTGACTTGACCAGATGGAGCTCGAGAACAGAAGTTGGACAGACTGGTATCGTCCTATGGAAGAATCTCTTCTTCAGGGGCAATAGTCAAACAGAAATGATTACCAAGGCCAATGTCGTCGTTGGAAGAAGAAGGAGAAGATGACGAAGAAGAAGTTACTGATTTAGAGTCATTAAAAAACAATTGTTTTGATTTGTCGTGAATATGTTAAGTTTAAGAGCAGAGGGCCTAGCATATTTCGAATATCTCCTCAGGCGCACATTACATATAGTAATGCATATTTGCTGATACTTATGGCTATACAGACGTTTCTCTTATTCCTTTACTACTCTTGCACTTAGTGCATTTTATTGTTTGCCGGAATAACATCCGTTCCTGCAAGTTTCCTTAGCAAAATGATGTTGTACAGGATAGGATAGCTGTCTCAACGCACAACCCTTCTTCTTGCTCATCCGGGCTTAGGACTGGTATTGGCGGAGCCCCTTTAATTAAAGTCGCTTAAACTTATTGATCGTCAGTTGGTCTAAGAAAATGCTGGTACTGCAGTAAATGTCCTCACAAAAGTTTATTTACTTCGTTAATAACGCTTATTGAATCATTAGTCGAAACCCAAAACTACTAAAAACAAAACAAGTAGGTGGCTTGTATATGCAAAGTATTAGTAAATCTGTCAAAACACAAAACTTACACAGTACAAGAACTGAGTCAAAGCAATACTAGTTCCTCGATTCGAATCACAAGAACACGTGCAAGCCTTATGCAAGCAAACTGGCAAACACAATGCCGAGGCTAGACACGACACTCCTCCGCCGTGAAGAGCTGAAACGTGATTGGAATAAATAATCCCAGAGCTAGACATCATAAACAGTCAACATTCGCTTTTATTAATAAATACGCGCGAACTAAAAAGACAGAGAGAAGAACTCACTAGTCGTTGTGTATGTAAGGTGGCACTGAACCTATCCCCTCAACTCATCACAATGACTTGGGCTGGTAATGAATGGCTATAAATAGGAAGACAGTTGGAGGAAAGAATGGGTTGATCATCACAGAAGCAGCTCACTCGAGACGTTGTTGGTGTTACACTAACCCTATGTCTATTGCCACTCCGATCTGAGACAAGGAAATATTGATTTGGTATTAGGGTAAGGAAAGGGGAGCATTGATTTGTGTTTAGATCCCGTTAGCGGAGCATAACCGGGAACCGGAGCTGGTAGAGTCAGCTTGCATTAGGTGTGGGGGACCATAAGAGTAATCACCAAGGATAGTGAATACGGAGTCCTGATCTGGCTGACCTTTCTTCTGGCAGGTTTATGGGGTTTTCGCTTTCTGCCCGGCCTGTAGCAGACATGGAAAAGGGATTGCTTTAATATGTTCATAAAATAACTGGAGTGAAAGAGTATACGTGCGTATGCTCGATACAGATTGGGAAGCGGTTTTAAAAAGAGCTTAAGAGCGAATAATGCAACCCCTGATTTAATTAATGGTCTTCCTTTCTCCCCCTCAGTCTCCCTACGCTCTTTCTTTTCCGTCTTCTTTTTCTTTGTCTTTTTCTTGCTCTTCCTCTTTTGTTTTTTCTTCTTGTTCTTCTTCTTTTGCTGCTGCTGCTGCTGCTGCTGCTGCTGCTGCTGCTTCTTCTTCTTCTTCTTCTTCTTCTTCTTCTTCTTCTTCTTCTTCTTCTTCTTCTTCTTCTTCTTCTTCTTCTTCTTCTTCTTCTTCTTCTTCTTCTTCTTCTTCTTCTTCTTCTGCTTCTTCTTCTTCTGCTTCTTCTTCTTCTTCTTCTTCTTCTTCTTCTTCTTCTGCTTCTTCTTCTTCTTCTGCTTCTTCTTCTTCTTCTTCTTCTTCTTCTTCTTCTTCTTCTTCTTCTTCTTCTTCTTCTTCTTCTTCTTCTTCTTCTTCTTCTGCTTCTTCTTCTTCTTCTTCTTCTTCTTCTTCTTCTTCTTCTTCTTCTTCTTCTTCTTCTTCTTCTTCTTCTTCTTCTTCTTCTTCTTCTTCTTCTTCTTCTTCTTCTTCTTCTTCTTCATCGCATGTTTCTACTGCTTGTTCTACACCACCCCCCCCCCCCCCCACCCCCGCCCAGTCCCTAAATAATTGTTTTGTGTCGACTGCCGTGCTCATTATTTCTGAGACTTTCTGGTTGACTAAAGTGATGATAATAATGAGAACAGAAAATGTAATAATGCGACTAAATGACCTGATCAAAGATCTCCTGACTGATTAACCTAATGGTATTGATTCTGTTAAAGATAATGATAATGGCGTTAGATGATAATAATGATGATGATAGTAGTGATTATCATAGATGATAGTGGTGATGAATTTAAGACCACCTGACAATGAAGTGACTTAATATGATGACTGACATATCAGATTTCCATTCACTAAATGGATGAATGTGAGAACAGCTAACAATGACTTGACTGAATGACTTAAGTATCAATGCCACGCTAGAATAAAATGATGATGATGATTGGAACAGATGAGCAACGAAGCGAATTGACTAAATACTCCATCTTTAGTCTCCCCAAGTGACTAACTGATGATAGCAATGACTCGAGCATCACAGACTATTCTATCCAGGCTAATTCCACCCACTCGAGATGTCTCTAGAAAAGATAGCCTGCCAGGGGGAAAGACATTCCCGTTCTGCACTTGAAGCTTTGGAGTGTGCGAAAATTACAGCGCTGACGAATCTTTCTGAGTTCACGAGCACTCTAACAAACTCAACATGTTCTCTTCACACAAGCAATGATTTCTAAAACGAGCTGACTAAGAACTGATGTGTGTGATTACTTTATTCTGTAATTTTCCTGTTTCTGTCTTCAGACTAATGACAAAGTCAGGGTTCTTTGAAGCAGGCACAGTTCAGATATGGATTTGTACATCAGAGATCTACAGCTATAATGATTGATAAATTTAATCAGAAAGAAGTTTAAATAACAGTTAATTTCATATCTAAAGGAGTTAAAAGAGATACAGTATTCACATGTTTCTATCTTGGGCATTGCATATATGGTAAAAGAAATGCAAAACAAATCAGCAGAGGATTGATAGATGTAGAGCTTAAGGATACCAACCAGAGGTGATTGTTGAGTCTCATGTCATAGCATATATTTGCGTTTTCACACGAATGAATAAAATCGGTTGGAGATCGCAAAACTTACACATGTATATTCGCCCACGCCAAGTGGCATGGTATTTGATGATGGTAATAGCTGGTGTTTGTAGGTCTGCACACATTCTAGTTTATGAGAAATAACGCGAAATAGCCAGCTTCTGTCGAGGTTGATACCGGCACACCAATCAGTCACTTTGTCTACAGTTGCCTGTAGCTCATGCGACACCTACTGACTATCGTTCCCATACCTATATGTAAGAACACCGTCAGTTTCCAACCCCTAGTGCTTCAAATTCTACAGTCGTGCTTGAATATACATTGAAGAGCTCTGTCTGTTTTATCCTCACCTTTTATAAATTATCTGGTAATCTGGTAATCTTAGTTTCAGCTTCATGGCAAACGGGTCGCCCCATAGTTGATCCGCCCCTGTGCCAACGAAAAACACATAAAATGTTTATCACAGTTCAAATGAAATCTGCAGCTCACAGTGTTACGCCATGCATTCAACTCAGAACCTGGGCAACGAAACCATATCCGTCCAGTCTTCAAACGGGGCAAAAATGCAAGGGCCACTGTCTGGCAAAAGCACCCCCAAAAAAAAAAAAAAAACATATGCCACGGCTACGAAAAGTGTCCGTACCTAGCGTCCATTTTGACCTGCAGCATTATTTGAGGGTTAATAAACGGTGACCCCAGCAGTACCCTCACTATTAGCAGGGGAAGGGGCTTAGGACATTACATCCACCAGCAAGCGTCGCTCACATAACAAGTTGACTGCCTTCGTTAACGACTGTTCACCCAACAGCCATGCAGTTCTTTGGCACGAAGGAGACACCTTGATCTTGGGTTTCGAACTGCCGACTCCCTACAAGATGTTATGTTATTTCATGTTATCACAATCGACGTCACTGCACAATCGCGTCTGTTTAGACAATAAAATTGGTGAAGAAGAAATCGAACATGTCACAGATTGTAAATATCTACGGTCAGCGGCGAACAACAATGGCATTAACCGGGTCTTGCTTGATATTTGTGTCATTAGTAGTACATCGAGCACCAGACCGCTTTGCGTTGATTTCGACAATCGTATGAAGAGCGAAGGCAAACTACTAAACGTAAACTTGGCCAGTAAAAATAGTCGGCACAAAGTAGCTGAAGTTAGTTCTGCCAAACTTCAATTGCACTGTAATCGTCACCCCCTTGTAGGATGCAATTTTTTAGTTATTTTGAAGTCCCACCCTGGTTTTTGCTGGGAGCCCTAAATATAGCCGAGGCTTAAATATGGCCTAACGGCCGAATGGGGTTTGCGAGACCTCTCCACGGGTGATCCTCATCCGCATGGTGTTACTTTGTGTCACCGGGCGTATATCGCTTGTGTGGTGTCCTGGTGAGGTACAACCTACTCACTTCACCTTACCTACCCAACTTTAATTAACACCAACAGAAGACTGTGAGCGGCACAGGAACGATAAGATAAAATTTGTCAGAGAGAGAGAGAGAGAGAGAGAGAGAGAGAGAGAGAGAGAGAGAGAGAGAGAGGGAGAGAGAGAGAGAACGAACGAACTTTATTTTCAAAGGGTCACAAATTGGGCACGCAGGCCCGTCTTACATTCGGCCCTTTCAGTCAACCATCTTTCGCACAGCAGTTGTATTTTACTAATAAAGCATGTTATGATCATATGATGATATGCATATTATGAATATTATAAAGGAACACAAAAGCATGAGTTGTAAAGTGCATGCAAAAACCCGCGCGTGCATACATACACCCACATACACGCGCTCACCCACTCACTTACACACACAAACATGCATGCATACATTACATACATACATATACAATTACATACAAACAAACATGCATACACACATACAGACAGGCATACGTACACACAAACATTCACAGCTACATGTATCCAATTGCACACACACACACACATGCAGACACACATACACAGCAAAGAGGCACACTTAAACACACAGAAACCAGTTCACACTGAAACATAAACGTGGACATACGCGCGAACACACACACATTCGCACATACACAAGGACACAGACGCATACAGAGAGAGAGAGAGAGAGAGAGAGAGAGGAGAGAGAGAGAGAGAGAGAGAGAGAGAGAGAGAGAGAGAGAGAGAGACCGGCGAATTGTCTCAAAATCAAGAAAAAAAGGGGAAAAAATATATTAAATACACGAGAAACTGAACGTCTGTTTACAGCTTTGAAAGGGAAATAACCAATAATATTATTAACAGACAACGTTAAACACATTGGCTAAAACAAGGGAGATAACCGTTTAATATGTGAACATCGCCATTGTTAAACTTAGTTGCCACAAGGGGGTGATGTACAACATTGATGGTTGAGGTAATAGTTTACTATAAGGAGAAACCACCGCTCAGTGTTTGAATACTAATTACCCAAGAGTCATAAGCATGACAATTAGGGATGTACCGAATTTTCGCTTCGTAATTGCTACGGGGCCGAATAGTGGAACTAATAACTATTCGGTATTCGGCCGAATAGTTGCGGTCGGGCCGAATACAAATAGTGGTTATCTTACTCGCGTTTCTGCATACACTGTGATGGACTGAAATAACTCTCTCATTAACCCAATAGTTGCTGTTGCCTAAGTCTGTCTTAGCGAGGGAAACTGCGACCCGGTTGCGTGGTACAAACTGCATACAATGCCAACCGCAGTGTGTGAGTGTGTGTCTGTGTGTGTGTGAGAAAGAGAGGGAAGGAGAGAGAGAAATCATGCATTTTTTCGTTTTTTCAGGGTGTCTTCACCCAAATCAAATTTGAAGATATTGCTAACGAGAATATGAAGGTGCGTTTAAATTACATCGAACAAACGGCCGAGCGAACGATGGTTTTGAAAGAGGCGGGAGCACAAAGACAACTAATCACAGACATCAGAAGGAGTCAGTCGTCATTTTTTAGCCATGTTATGAGAAGATAGAAAATTGAACATTTGGTGACCACTGGAAAGATCTGTAGAAGAAGGGATAGAGGAAGACAACGATAGAAGATTCTTGACCGCCTTGTTGCATGGCATGGAGGGGTGTCAGTACACGAACTGATACATGCTGCAGGAGATAGCAGATTGTGGAGTGGCATGATCACCCACGCCAGTCGGCAAGGTACCTGATGATGATGATACACTATTCATGTTCGTATTCGTATTCGGCCGAATAGTTGGTCCCACTATTCGTATTCGGCCGAATAGTGAAAATCACTATTCGGTACAGCCCTAATGACAATTACAGTACAAATTATTCTCCGTCTTGTAATTAATCCAGACACCCCCTTGTGAGATGCCCGGTCATAAATATGGTCTAATGGCTGTCGGTTTCCGGGACGTCGCCACGTGTGATCCTCAACTGCATGGTGGCACTTTGTATCATCAGGGGTTTATCGCTTGTGTGATGTCGTAGTGAGGTAGAATTTACTACTACTATCCGTCTTGTTTATCTAGTCGTCCCCATGTAGGATAAACACTTTTTTTTTTTTTTTTTACTACATCTTGGCTGTTACCGTATGCTCTAATATCACCTAACGGTTGAACGGGGTTTCAGGGACCTGTCCACGGGTGATCCTCCTGCGCATGGTAACACTTTGTGTCAGTAGGTGTTTTTAGCTCTGTGTGGTGTCCTGGTGGGGTAAAACTTATTTACAAGTCTCTGACATGAATAACCGTCCTAAAATGGGACGCAATATTTCTTTATTTTGAAGCTCTACCTTGACTGTTGAGGGGGTTCCTATAACCCAAACTATATGTTGAACGGGGTTTCTGTGACCTCTCCAATGGTGATCTCTACGTGGTGACAGTTTGTGTCACTGGGTGTTTATCGCTTGGTGTCGCCAAGATAGTTCTGTATGCTGATCAGCTAATTACCTCATATAACATCCGAATAGTGATGCAGTGGATTCCAGACCACTCTGGCACACCAGGTAATGACACAGCTGACAGACTGGCAAACAATGGAGCAACACAAGAATAACCACCTATAGCGACAACCCTACAGACAGCAAAAACACGTATAAGAGCTAAAAGAGACTTGGTTGAACAGATGGGCCATGGAAACACCGAAAGAGAAATGTATAGACATATGGCTGGCTTTGATCCTAATGACGGCATTAACGATCCGTTGTTCAAAAACAAGAAGGGGCCAGGCAGATAGACTGTCTGGTTCTTCATCACTTGACTGTGAACTGATGAATGACAAGCTGAATGTTGAAATGATCCCCTGGGAGCGAGTAAACAGTGAAGAAACAGCACAAACAGGTCATCCAGATCTGACTGACAAGAACATCTTGTCTGACGTTCAACACTCACATGAAAGGCGAGACGGATATACAGTCAAACTGTTGCGGAACTGGAACTATACGCTTGCTGTTGAAGATGGGGACCAAGCGCTTATGGGAATGTCCCGAGTGGTGTGGAGTAGATTTTTAACTTAACATTTACTCTCACAAAGACACCAGACTAAGTGTATGAGTGTGTGTATATGTTATTTTAGTTCGCATTCTCTAAAAAAAAAAAAATCACAAACTACTTTTCTATGTTGTGTTAGACTATGAAGTGTTAGCAGACGGGGAGCGGAGACAAACATCAACTACTGATCGGCAAGTATAAAGTAGACAGACTTTGATCAAATAGTTTACGCAAAAATCCCATGCGAGATGAAAGCAAACGTAAGGTTGCTAGGCATATAAACAAATCAATGCTAAACGGAGAGGAATGGGTCACAAAGCGAAGATGAAAGAGATAAACAAATAAAATTTAGGTAGAGAGAGAGGAGACAGCCAGTCTGGTTAGATGTAATGGAGAGATTCTATACGGTTAGTTCATATAACAAGAAGGCATACGTAGATAGAATGGTTCAGCGAGGAGTTACTGTGGGATCTCGATGACGCTCAACACTCTGCGAATAGACCAGACTAACATACTGCTAGCACAGGAATTAGAAATCTATCCAGCTGCTGAAAATGGGGATCAGAACATGTGAAGACAATCTTGATATAATAAGAAGATGAATACCGAGGTCCTCCCGGAGTTATGGTTAAGGGGGAAGAAAGGCGGAGAGAGAGAGAGAGAGAGAGAGAGAGAGAGAGAGAGAGAGAGAGAGAGAGAGAGAGAGAGAGAGAGAGAGAGAGAGAGAGAGAGATAGTTGAGGAGAGAAAAAACAGAAATTGAAAGACAGAGACAAAGAGAAAGATAACGAACGACCGAACCCTAAATTCAAAGGAACACATATTCAGACCTTACAAACCTCAATCTTTCACACAACAATCGTTGTGATAGAGGAGAAAAATTAAGACAGAGAAAGAGAGGAACAGCAAGATGGATCAGGAGAGAGAGAAAGAGAGAGAGAGAGACCATGTTAGACAGTAGTGAACTATCGCGAAAGAGAACTGGGGGGGGGGGGGTGAAAGCCGGACAAGTCATGGACCAGACTGATATAATGAATGCTCTAAGAGAGTTAAGACGTTTGCGTGAACCAACTGAAAACCTTGAATCTGCAGCCATGGTTAGACTGCAAGAACAACATGTTAAACGCTGTGTAGTCAAACTAAAACACTACTCGGGTAGCCACAGAGGAATAACAAACCAACGCAGAACTGGTGTCGTTAGCCACTACACGCTGTGGGATTTAAGGAGGAAGGGATCCGAGCACTTATGGATTCAGTGGTTCAGCGTGCAGTGAGGATAATCTGTCGACTAACTAACTACCATACGTTTAGACAATATCCTCTCTCGATAAAAACCAAAAACAGACAGAGGTTTCGGCCGAAATGTCCGATTTTTCTTGTGTGTGTATGTTGTTTTCCTTTCCCCTTCGCTGAGCTTCTAAGTTACGGTTCGGTGGATTCATTTCTTGGTATCGATTAGGGCCGACTTTATTTATAGGCCAACTACGTCAACGGGGATTTCCATTCTTGTGCAAGTGCAGATGCCGCTCTGTGTTTACAGTTTTCAATTGAGGAGGCGTATACACAAATTAAACTACAGTTTTATTAATTTGCAACATATTTTATTTAATTACGTGTCATTTAAAGGTAAATAAGTGTGCTATAAAAATAACAATATAGGATCTTACATACAAAAATGCTTTTGCTACAGTCAACATGAACAGGACCACCAATAACCTGTATAAATAAACTGGAAGTTAATCCAGCACAAAGTAAAGAAATATAAGCGCTAACACTTTGATCCTGAAAGGGGTATTGCATTAGAAAGGGGGGCATTTGTACTTTATAAAATTTAGCACATAAAAACACTGCTGTGGAACATACACATATCATACAAAAGATGAATATAAATGATTGATGGTTATTTTACCTTTGTAGACTACAACAACAAATAATTATACTGTTAGTTAATAATTAGTAAACAGGCAGCTGACTTGCATAAAAAGTTTAGTAAATTATAAACAGGTTTTTTTTTTTAATGCACCGTCAATATGAAATTGATAAGTGCAAAAATTGTTCAAAAGAGCAGCTTTCTTAACAGTCCTAAATATCATTAACAGTCCTAAATATCATTAACAGTCCTAAATATCATTAACAGTCCTAAAAATCACTACTAAACGAGCCGTAGTTCAGTAGGATAGATACAAGGTCCTTGACACATATGGACATGCAACAAACAGTGTCTGGAACAAGCCCAGAAGTAGATGAACAACCAGAAGTTTCTGCTAGAGTTTACAGCCACTGATCGCGAAGCAGAAGATAATTCACAAAAATGAACTCATATGGTTTAGGATTAATTAGTACACAGCTTCACCATATAATTATACTGTAATTTAATAATTAGTAAAGATGCAAGTGACTTTCTATGAAATGTTAGTAAACTATGAAGATTTTTTTTTCTTATTTTTCTAAAGACTGCTCCAAATAATCTTGTTATAGTGTTTCCACAATGAAGGTGCACCACTTATAATGAGTATGCACAGTCAGTATGAAAGCAATAGTTTTTCTTCAAGAGCAATTTTTAAAACAATACGATAGACTACTAAATATTTATTCTCTGTATTTTATACATGTCAGGATGTACATCGACATACATGTATGTTTTTAGATGAGAGACTCTATACCGAAGAAATCAGTGTTTTCCGAAGAAATTTAATTTAGATTTGTCCAGTTTCCTATGGTTAGAGAAAACCAGTTCCTTATCATTGTGAATTTGTGGGTAATTGTTTAAAAATACATGACACAGTGGAGTTACAGTTGCTCCACGTGTGAACAGTCTGAGGTAAATGCTGCATGCAGAATTAGCCCAGCTATGAAAGGATATGAACATGTTTGATCTGCATCTTTCTTTTTATCACATTTCTCCACACACAAAAAACATTTCACCAGCAAGAAGATTTTTGGCCCGGAACGCCTGGGTTTTCTATGCATGTACTGTTGGACTTTAAAAAAATTGTTCTAAACTCTGCGGTTAACAACAAAGTAGTTGTCTACAATCACTGCTAAAACCGTAAAGCCACACTCTTGGGCAATATTGATTATCTGAAGCAATTTCGTATCGTTGTTGCTGAAACTGTGTTGAGTTCTCATGCATGCTTTTAAGAAATAACTGACACTATCAAACCAGCTGATCTGACGTTGGCGTCCAGGTGCAGTTCAGGAAGTGTTGCGTGTGCATCACAGATCATTCAACCAGACTGGGTTTCACACATCTGCGATTTTTCCCAATTAGGACTATTCTGGGGTTTGTCAGTGGGTAACTCATCTTCAACAACAGATTTGTCTAATATTTATCAGATACAGTCCTATCACAGGGACAAGAATGATGTGTATTTAGTCGGACTATTATTTACATGGTATGCATTTTTATCCACTTCTCCCTCAAACCAGAATCACTTGAAAATATAAATAGTCACATATTCACATACAAGAATGCAGCATTTACTATGCATTTTTACAATCACACTTCACAAAACGATTGAATATAGTTAATAAAGCAGTTTAAACAACGCAGCAACTGAATGAATGTAAGTAAACACGCCGTTTGACAAAGAACGTCGGCTCCCCCGGATATAATATGACAAAACAGTCGGTTGGCGTATCTGGAGAAGGCGTTGGTATCGACTTAACTACAGTTAAACAGGTCTTTATTGCTGAGTTATTGACAGACAAGAAAAACACCCAGCATGTAGGACGGGTAATTCAAAAGAGACAAAAACAAACACGGAGAATCGCCATCAGCGGGAGCAGAAACTTGATCGAACTTGCATCTTGCGTGCATAATCATGTAATGAGGTAGTCAGGTTATGAGGAAGTCAGGTAATGAGTTAGTCGGTAATGAGTTAGTCGTAATGAGGTAGTGAGGTAATAAGGCAGTCAGGTAATGCGGTATTCAGGTAATGAGGTAGTGAGGTAATAAGGCAGTCAGGTAATGCGGAATTCAGGTAATGAGGTAGTCAGTTAATGAGTTATACAGGTAACGAGGTAGTCAGTTAATGAAGTAGTCAGGTAATGGGGTAGTCGGGTAATGCAGTATACATGTAACGAGGTAGTCAGGTAATGAGGTATTCAGGTAATGATGTATTCAGGTAATGAGGCAGTCCGGAAATGACGTTGTCAGGTAATGAGGTAATAAGGTAATGAGGTAGTCAGGTAATCGCAGTTATAACTTCACAGCAAACGGGTCAACCTATCGTTGCTCTGCTCATGCGCCAACAAAAAAGCCCACAGAATGTCCATCACTGTCCCTTGTGAAAAAAAAACATTCACACAGACTGCAATTTCAGCGAATTCAGCGAAGCATACACAGACATGAAATGAATAATAATGCAGCCGACAGAAGTGCCAACACACGCAGCCTGGCACTAGAAATGCATTTTGTCGTCGATCGAATCAGCATTTACAGAAGACCAGTAGTGTTGACTATCTGGGAGATTCCTTCGAAGTCGGAGTGCATCTACCTGAGAGGCAAGGAACCAACAGTCTGCATACAGATCTGTCAAACGGATGCACACGCAACACTCAGGTTCTGGAACAGAACTGCCGTCCAGAAGTGGACGAACAACCAGAACTTTCCACCGGAGTTTACAGCCGGTGAACGAGAAGAAGAAGAAGAAGAAGAAGAAGAAGAAGAAGAAGAAGAAGAAGAAGAAGAAGAAGAAGAAGAAGAAGAAGAAGAAGAAGAAGAAGAAGAAGAAGAAGAAGAAGAAGAAGAAGAAGAAGAAGAAGAAGAAGAAGAAGAAGAAAAAGAAGAAGAAGAAGAAGAAGAAGACCAGTAGTTGCATTCGCCATTAATCGCATAAGGAACCACCTGTTCTCTGGCAACAAGCCACTAGTCATTGACTAAATCTGCAGTTCACAACACAAATCTCGTTGGACATAGTAGAAAAACATTTAACATAAAATCCGACGCTCGCAGTGTCGCACCATGCACTCAGCTTAGTAGCTGGGCGACAGAACTATAACCTTTTAGTCTATATATAATGCAACGGCTATTGTCACAAGCAAAAACTTGCCACGACTAAGAAACAGTAAACCTGCATATACACCACATTCACCGAAAGAGTACATAAACTTAGGTCCCAATAGTGTTCTGTTCCTTTCCCCGTACAAAAGTATACAGCCTTCCATCCCTTGCCCAGTGATTTCTTGATGTTGGCAACATTTATCACCTCACATCTTCTGCCCATTTATAGGAGCGTCAGCGTTCAGTCTTTTTTTTTTTCTCTCTCTCTCTCTCCTGGAATGCCTTGCGTCGTCAGGGCAGAAAAAGATCTCCGGAACGGGTCCTTCTGTTCGCTTGGAATGTGTGTGTGTATGTATGTTTATGTATGTAGTTTGTATGTGTGTGTGTTTTATGTTTGTGTATGTATGTAGATACGTGTATGTATTTATTACGTATTTCTGTATATGAGTGTCTATGTGGCTGTACAAAAATTTAAGAGTATGTGCACATGTGAGTGTGAGTATGTAAGATTGTGTACACATGATGTGTGTATGCATTATTCTATCATGTATATTTCTTTATTATATCCATAACATGTATTATTGATAACATGCATTGTTACTCTGAAAGATGAGTGTTCAGAAGGGCCGAATGTCAGACGGGCTTCCGTGCCCAATTTATAACCCTTTGAAAATAAAGTTTGTTCGTTTGCTTCGAATAAAGTACTTGCCAGGGTGTCTGATATTTGTGCGGTCCATCTTCTGTGTGATCGACCTCTGGCTCTTCTACCGCTGTATCTGTATAACATTGCCAGTTCAGAAAGAACTGAAACATGTTCTGTCCTCAAAGATGTACGCACATAATGGAATTACTGTGCCTTGTATATTTTTAAACGTGGTAAGTCAAGTATGCTGGTGTGCTTTTTTTTTCTCCGTGTGCTTTTTCACCTGTTTGCTTGGGGATTTCTTTTAGAGAGAATGTCATGTCCATGAAACGCACACATGTAGAAATCTTTCAGTATTTCTAGACAGACAAACAGACACACTGTTGGAAAGACAGGCAAACTGGCAAATATATAGACAGACATATAGACAAAGGGACAGACAGACAGATGGACACACAAGTAAGCTGATGAACAGGCACCTAAAATAACATCTTGTAGGGAGTCGGCAGTCCGAAACCCAAGTTCAAGGTGTCTCCTTCGTGCCAAAGAACTGCATGGCTGTTGGGTGAACAGTCGTTAACGAAGGCAGGCAGGTGGTTGTAGGGGCGACGCTTGCTGGTGGATGTAATGTCCTAAGTCCCTTCCCCAGCTAATAATAAGGGTACTGCTGGGGTGACCGTTCATTAACCCTCATATAATGCTTCAGGTCAAAATGGACGCTATGCAAGGCCACTTTTTTTTCTTCCAGACGGTGGCCGTTGAATTTTTGCTCCATTTGTAGACTGGAAGGATATAGTTTCGTCGCCCAGCTTCTGAGTTGAGTGCATGGCGTGACACTGTGAGCTACTGTGTTTTTCGTTGGCACAGGAGCGGAGCAACTATGGGGTGACCCGTTTGCCATGAAGCTGAAACTAAGATTACCAGATTACCAGATGATGAACAGGCAGAAGACTGGCTTCAAAAGAGACAGGCAGGCAGACAGATTGATTGTCAGTCAGGCAAAATGGTAGACAGACAGACAGACAGACAGACAGACAGACAGACAGACAGACAGACAGACAGACAGACAGACAGACAGACAGACAGACAGACAGACAGACAGACAGACAGACAGACAGACAGACAGACAGACAGACAGACAGACAGACAGACCACAGAGCCAGACAGACAGACAGACAGACAGACAGACAGACAGACAGACAGACAGACAGACAGACAGACAGACAGACAGACAGACAGACAGACAGACAGACAGACAGACAGACAGACAGACAGACATGTAAAGTCTAAAGTTCCTAGAATGTTGGATTATTCTGAAACCGAACTGGAAATTTCGTTATTTAAACCAGAGGTCGGTGAGTTTATTGTTTGACGTTGATAACAATTTCAAATAGAAGCAGACAAGAAAAACAAAAGTTAGCAGACGAGAACCATTAAGCCGATAAACAACAATTGAGGGAATCCAGAATTGACTTGGCTGGTCTCACAGCAAACAAAGGGAGGCGGAGTAGATAACCACGGACGTGTAGGAGAAGTGAAGAGGTGTGTGAGAATGACAGAGAGACGCGGGGATGGCATCCAGATCGATATAATCGCATGGCAGGAGAGAATTAGCAGAAAATGAACTTTTAGATATCCTTTAATTAAGTCTCGCCTCTGTCTGTCTTCTAACTCCCTATCTTCAACTTGTCCTCCCTGCCTGGCTTTTTTCTCTCTCTTTATCGCTCTCTCTCCCTCCCTCTCTCTCTCTCTCTCTCTCTCTCTCTCTCTCTCTTCTCTCTCTCTCTCTCTCTCTCTCTCTCTCTCTCTCTCTCTCTCTCTTTCGCTCTCTTCCCATGTACTCTTCTGGAACGAACTCAGTTCTTTTTTTTTCTTCTAATTTTTGTGTGATTTTCCTAATGGTGAGATAAACAAATATACTTCATGTAGAGAGAGATGGAGAGAAAGAGAGAGAGAGGGAGGGGAGGAAGAGAGAGAGAGATGGAGAGAAAGAGAGAGAGGGAGGGGAGGAAGAGAGAAGAAGAGAGGTAGGAGAGAGCCAGGCTGACGGGTGATTTAGATAAATGAATTAGATAAAAAAAAAAATTAACAAACGGTTATCAGATCATTGAAAGAAAACCACGGTGTAAAAAGACAGAGACAACATATTAAGGGAGTGTTTTACAAGAATGGGCTAAAGGGGTGAGTTAAGGGAATGGTTTAAGGCTTTTTTTTTGCTCTCTCTCCTTTACAGCCAGTAGCCTATATGGAAGCCTCAGGCACCTTGAGCCCAAAATATTTTTAGTTAGGGAGGGGAGGTGCCCCAAATAATTCTTACGGGCCCTACCACTATACAATTGTCAAGGAGTTACACGCCATTAAAGATGCTGTTCTGTCACATTACTGTAACTGTATTCGTATATTTACATGCCATTCAGAATAATGGTAGATCTCTGGTACACAAATAAAGATAAAGTACATCTCTGGCACAGACATATAATAAAGTACATTTAAAAAAAAAAAAAATAAAAGATAAAGTACATCTCTAGCACAAATAAATAAAACATAAAGTACATCTCTAGCACAAATAAATAAAACATAAAGTACATCTCTAGCACAAATAAATAAAACATAAAGTACATCTCTGGCACAAAAAAATAAAACGTGAAGTTCATCTTTGGCACAAATAAATAAAACATAAAGTACATCTCTAGCACAAATTAATAAAACATTAAGTACATCTCTAGCACAAATTAATAAAACATAAAGTACATCTCTAGCCCAAATAATAAAACATAAAGTACATCTCTAGCACAAATTAATAAAACATAAAGTACAAAGATAAAGTACATCTCTGGCATCAATAAATAAAAGATAAAGTACATCTCTGGCATAAATAAATAAAACATAAAGTACATCTCTAGCACAAATTAATAAAACATAAAGTACATCTCTAGCACAAATTAATAAAACATAAAGTACATCTCTGGCATAAATAAATAAAACATAAAGTACATCTCTAGCCCAAATAAATAAAACATAAAGTACATCTCTAGCACAAATTAATAAAACATAAAGTACACCTCTAACATAAATTAATAAAACATAAAGTAC
Source organism: Candidula unifasciata (assembly GCA_905116865.2). Taxonomy (NCBI): domain Eukaryota; kingdom Metazoa; phylum Mollusca; class Gastropoda; order Stylommatophora; family Geomitridae; genus Candidula; species Candidula unifasciata. The sequence goes on along the minus strand of CAJHNH020004267.1, from coordinate 12,159 downwards.
ATCTCTGGCATAAATAAATAACAGATTACGTACATCTCTAACATAAACAAATAAAACATAAAGTACATCTCTGGCATAAATAAATAAAACATAAAGTACATCTCTAGCACAAATAAATAAAACATGAAGTTCATCTCTGGCATAAATAAATAAAAGATAACGTACATCTCTAACACAAATAAATAAAACATAAAGTACATCTCTAGCATAAATTAAAAAAACATAAAGTACATCTCTAGCACAAATTAATAAAACATAAAGTACACCTCTAACATAAATTAATAAAACATAAAGTACATCTCTGGCATAAATAAATAAAACATAAAGTACATCTCTGGCACAAATAAATAAAACATAAAGTACATTTCTGTGACAAACAAATAAAAGACAAAGTATATCTCCTGCATAAATAAATAAAAGATAAAGTACATCTCTGGCACAAATGAATAAAAGATAAAGTACATCTTTGGCATACATAAATAAAAGATAAAGTACATCTTTGGCACAAATAAATAAAAGATAACGTACATATCTGGCACAAATAAATAAAAGATAACGTATATTTCTGGCGCAAATAAATAAAAGATAACGTACATATCTGGCACAAATAAATAAAAGATAACGTACATATCTGGCACAAATAAATAAAAGATAAAGTACATATCTGGCACAAATAAATAAAAGATAAAGTACATATCTGGCACAAATAAATAAAAGATAAAGTACATATCTGGCACAAATAAATAAAAGATAAAGTACAGATCTGGCACAAATAAATAAAAGATAACGTACATATCTGGCACAAATAAATAAAAGATAAAGTACATATCTGGCACAAATAAATGAAAAATAAAGTACATCTTTGGCGTAAATAAATAAAAAAATAAAGTACATCTTTGGCGTAAATAAATAAAAAAAATAAAGTACATCTTTGGCGTAAATAAATAAAAGATAACGCACATCTCTGGTACAAATAAATAAAACATAAAGTACATCTCTGGCACAAATAAATAAAAGATAACGTACATCTCTGGCATAAATAAATGAAAGACAAAGTACATCTCCTGCATAAAAAATAAAAGATAAAGTACATCTCCTGCATAAATAAATGAAAGACAAAGTACATCTCCTGCATAAATAAATAAAACATAAAGTACATCTCTAGCATAAAAATAAAAGATAAAGTATGGCACACACAAAAATAAAACATAAAGCACATCGCTGGCAAAAACCAATAAAAGTACATATCTGGCAAACCTAAAGAAGAGCAATGTTTTAAATCGTTACTCTGCTTTCTTTTACAACCGAATTTCCTGGCATCAATTTAAGACTGGGTCGTCTTGGGATCCCACGTAATTTTACAACATTCACTGCAAGGACATTTTAAACCAAAGACCTTCAGATAAGTGGCCAAGCCCCTACTCTGCGCCAACTCAGTCCTGAATCAACCACACAGTTTTAACAAATTCCTTTCACTCATCGACTAATGAATAAACACATGAAAGCCCTGGCTCCATTATGGTCGGGTCGTTGTATACCATTTCTCACCTAATCAAAAATTGTAGTAACTTGGCTATTCTTGTGAGCTACCACTGCCGCATTGTCACTCCAAAATACCAAGGGCTGTAATCATCTCAGCCAAATGCTGTCCCTTGGAATATCAATTATGGTAACAGATTAAACTCCGATAGAAGCGGCCGGCGTTCAATTGGCGAAAATGCCTAAGGGGAGGCAATTTTGTTTCGCTTACGCTCCAACACACCGTATACAATAACCCGGATTCTGGTCCTATTGATCACGAATCAATATAAGAAGAAATCGATGGCGGATTGTGAAAGAAACCTGAAGGGAGATAGCGGATATATTTGGAGTAAGAGATTCGGAAATAGAGACGGTTCGTTGAAATGTGAATTTCTGTTTAAAAGATAATTTTCCAAGCCATCAGGCGTATTGTGCATGCAGATCTGGAGCTTTATTTTCTAGATTAATCGACACTCAATAGTGACTGCCTTTACTTCCCAGGACTTTTCTCTTTTCAAAGTTGGGTCGACCTCGGAGCAAAAATCATTTTTTTAAGAAGAAGAAAAGGTCCACACCTTTCGGATTTGAACCCATTACCTTCCTTCGTCCCGGGAAAGTAAAGGCGGCCGGCGCGATGCTGATCACATCACCCATCTTGTGCCGATTGGTCTATAAAATATAGGTCTAGCCCTATATGCCCTACACGCCTGACGCCGTGGAAAAGGGTCCTTTACTATTTTTTATAACCTTTCTTCGTAGGCGAACATCTAGATGCTACAACGGAACGCTTCGAATATCTAAGAACGGGGGGTGAATAATGTAATAGCTAAAACATGTGACTGTACAGTACTGGATGCTTAAACATACACAGGGGTTTGACTAACAATTGCAGCATAAAGAATTGGGTGTCTAAACGCACTTAGCCTCATGTCTAACAGTTGCGGCATATAGAACTGGATGTCTCAACATACACAGCCGAATGTCTAACAGTTGCGGCATATAGAACTGGATGTCTCAACATACACAGCCGCATGTCTAACAGTTGTTGCATATAGAACTGGATGTCTCAACATACACAGCCGAATGTCTAACAGTTGTTGCATATAGAGAAAGAGTGCCTCCTGTAGGTCTGGGGACATAGTTTTTGAGAACAAAGAGTACACCATCTGCCTTCTAAAAAGCATGCCGTATGTAGTGACTAAGTAGGGGTGTTTCCTTCAAAGTCGGAGTGCATAAGTCTGAGAGGCGTGGAACCATCAATCAAATATGTCTATGTCTAAAACACGACAGGTACATAACTGGATGTCTATGTCTAAAACACGACAGGTACATAACTGGATGTCTATGTCTAAAACACGGCAGGTACATAACTGGACGTCTATGTCTAAAACACGGCAGGTACATAACTGGATGTCTATGTCTAAAACACGGTAGGTACATAACTGGATGTCTATGTCTGTAGCACGACAGGTACATAACTGGTTGTCTATGTCTGTGGCACGGTAGTTACAAAACTTGATGTCTATGTCTGTAGCACGACAGGTACATAACTGGATGTCTATGTCTAAACAAAACAGGTACATAACTAGATGTCTATGTTTAAAACATGACAGCTACATAACTGGATGTCTATGTCTAAAACACGACAGGTACATAAATGGATGTCTATGTCTAAAACACGACAGGTACATAACTGGATGTCTATGTCTAAAACACGGCAGGTACATAACTGGATGTCTATGTCTAAAACACGACAGGTACATAACTGGATGTCTATGTCTAAAACACGACAGGTACATAACTGGATGTCTATGTCTAAAACACGGCAGATACATAACTGGATGTCTATGTCTAAAACACGACAGGTACATAACTGGATGTCTATGTCTGTGGCACGGCAGGTACATAACTGGATCTCTATGTCTAAAACACGACAGGTACATAACTGGATGTCTATGTATATAGCGCGGCAGATACATAACTGGATGTCTATGTCTGTGGCACGGCAGATACATAACTGGATGTCTATGTATATAGCACGGCAGATACATAACTGGATGTCTATGTATATAGCACGGCAGATACATAACTGGATGTCTATGTATATAGCGCGGCAGTTACATTACTGGATGTCTATGTATATAGCGCGGCAGATACATAACTGGATGTCTATGTATATAGCGCGGCAGATACTTAACTGGATGTCTATGTATATAGCGCGGCAGTTACATAACTGGATGTCTATGTATATAGCACGGCAGGAAGACAAATAATTGTCTATGTCTATGTCACGAGAGGAACACAACATGATGTTTATGTCTACGACACGGCAGGTACACAACTAATTGTCTATCTCACATAGGAACATAACTGAACGTCTGTGTCTATTTCACGAACGAGTATAATTGGATATCTATGACTATGGCACAACAGCTATATAACTGGATGTAAATGTTTATGACACCAGAGATACATAACTGGATGTCTGTGTCTTTGCACGAGAGGAACATTGGATGTCTGTGTCCATGCACGAGAGGAACATTAGATGTCTGTGTGTTTGCACGAGAGGAACATTGGATGTCTGTGTCTATGCACGAGAGGAACATTGGATGTCTGTGTCTTTGCACGAGAGGAACATTGGATGTCTGTGTCTTTGCACGAGAGGAACATAACTGGATTTCTGTGTCTTTGCACGAGAGGAACATTGGATGTCTGTGTCTTTGCACGGGAGGAACATAGCTTAATATGTATGAAGATAACAGGATGTCTATGTGCATGATAAGAGAGGAACGTTACTGGATGTCTGCATTATTTCAATAGATGCGCATAACTGGATGTCTATGGGTACGACACCTTATGTAAGAACTGGATGTCTATGAGTACGACACCGGATGTAAGAACTGGATGTCTATGAGTACGACACGGGATGTAAGAACTGGATGTCTATGAGTACGACACGGGATGTAAGAACTGGATGTCTATGAGTACGACACGAGATGTAAGAACTGGATGCATATGTCTATGAAACGGGAGGTACACTTAACGTTCACTTGCTGTAAATTTCAGCAGAATTTCTAGACTTTATTCGTGTTCAAGAACTTGATTTTTGTGCGCACATAGTTTTACAAATCAGGTTTATTTATTTGCAGACTGTTGGTTTCTCGACCGACAGCCAGATGTACTTCGACTTTAAAGAAAACTTTTTTATTTAGGAGCCTTTTACGCCATGCCTGTTAGAGGGTAGTGGGTTTATTCTTTTTACCCTGGAACCCACACAAGAAGTGAAGCACCTAAGATCTTTACGCAGACATGCAGTGCATGACCATCTATCCCCCATCTCTTGCATGTTTATCGATTTATCATGGCTTCAGGTAGATCCGATGTCATCTGACCGTATTGTGTACAGAAATCAGGCACCACACCCGGCAACCATTCAACCATGTCAAGTAGGTGTTGACAAAGATTGGTTTGGTGTGATTACATGAATTTCCCTAGCCTCCCTACCTGTAACCGTAACTGGTATTTCGCAAGCACTTACCCAGGGATTGTCTGGCATCTCCAGGGACAGTTATCTCGTGTGTTGAGTCAACAGAGTCCCTAAGCGTGCCTGGGTTATGATCTCCTGGTTGAGTTGCCAGCACAGGCGTCTATCATATGTCGTAATGTGTAATCAGATTGGTCCAGTCGTTTTCACAATAACGGGTAGTGTTATCTGTTGTTTTTAAAACAGTTAGTTTTGCTTCGCTTGTCTGTGGCTTAGGTGTTACATATCCGCTTAGTAATGCCTGGCTGACATGTTAGATCTCGGATGCAGGCGATTTGACAGCAGACCGTCTTGCATTGGTTTCGATAGTAGTAACAAAAGCTGGGATGTAAGATCAAAATTCTGACCGTAATATTTGCTAAGAAAACCACAAAAGCCCCCCCCCCCCACCTCCCCAACCACACACACACATACACACACACATACACACACACATACACACACACATACACAAATACACAAGCACGCACATAATGCTGTGGTTGGTTCTGCAACTTCCTTCTAAAGGTTACGCTACTCGCGGTTTTGAACGTTCTTTGTAGCAGGTAGCAGAATCAACACCAACATTTGCTTGCTTACTAGGGGAGATGGCGTGGTAAAGCGGCTAGAAGCTCACCTGTGGATGCGAAGGTCGTTAGTTCAGGTCCTGACTGAGCCAGACATTTTTTTTTAAATGACATTGACTCCTAGGTCGACGAGGTCTAAAATGATTACCCGGTAAAGTCGTGGAAAGTAAAGTCGACAGGTGTTATGCTGACACCACTCACCGTGTGCCGATTGGTCTACAAAATACAAATGTGGACTTATATGCCCAATACGTCTACAAACGTGGAAAAGGTAGCTTTACTCTTACTATATTTAGTTTAACTAGAGAATTTTACCACTGTCAAAGTCAACGCAAAGCTGTCTGCTGTCAAATCACCTGCACACTATCTTGAAATTAAAAATCGGGTTTGCAACGCGTAAGCTACATACGCCGAACTGACCTGTTATCATTACAGTGAGAAAGATGGTTTTGAAGTGGTGTCTATCTCTTATTACCGAGCATATGAGTTGTTTAATGACACATGACCTGCCTTGTCGTACCGGCCATAACGAAGCTGGCGAAAACAAATATGACTTCCTAATGGACAATCGTAATTTTTTTTTTTTTTAATTAAGAATAGACATCACATCACCTTGGTCATTCACATATGCACTCCGTACCCATTTTCAGCAACAAGCCAAGACTTCCAGATCCAGTGGTTCTTATAGCAGTCCGATTGTACATCCATCCGTCTTACCTTTCCGTTGAGTGCTGATCGTCGACCAGATCTTCTGGTTACTCAATGATGAACTCGCTCTCAGTACCTGCTTCAATTTTGTGTCTTTCAGATCATAATGATCCATCTTTGCTTCCGCTGACTGTGTCATTTCGCCTTTGAGTAGCAATAAGTGTTATATGTGTTAACATGGTTATGATAGTAGACTATCCCTTGCAATCATAGTAGTGGGGGTGTCCAGCTGTGTTTTATTTTGTAGTACCCTACTCCTGAAATAAGTTTTACGTATATTGGCCATGGGGCATCCCTTAGACCAATACATCAACATAATTATTTCAGAGTAGTTGAGCAGGAGAAATCCTTAAATCAGGCAGTTTTAGCATCGCCTGGAGCTGTGGGGTAGACGGCTTGCGGTTGGGGCCAGTTCTAGACGTTGTGGGTTGGTAAAAAAAGGTTTCATCGTGTAATATAGAACACGGTATATCGCCAGTGATAGTATAGAAGACAACACAACATGACTCTTATGTAACAAAGCCTAGCGTCTGTGAAAGGTCACCAAGCATGAACGAAAGGCAACCACGGTTTGTTTAGGGCGAAAAACGTTATTAGAACCTGAAGAACATTCGAAATCACAAAAGAGGATAATTGACGCTTTTGGACTCAAATAATACAGGAAGTCTTTTAGGGTCCTCTAACCAAGAATAAGGGTCGGAGAGGGAGTGGGGGGTGTACTGGCTTTTTCATGATTTGAATATTGTAGCAGACTTACCTCGGAACAGTACTGTTAGTCGGAAACTGAAAATACGTGGGTCATTTGGCACAGCAAGTGAAT
>CAJHNH020004266.1:7500-43282 GCA_905116865.2 Candidula unifasciata | reverse complement strand
CAGTGTGGTGACTCATTTTGACTTATACAAGTTCTAGCACGCGAGTCAAATCCCAAACAAAGATAGTATTTGTTCACGTCTACACACGACGTATACGGAGTTGGACATACACCAAAGCAGACGAATACCTAGCTATCAACGAGCTTTCTTGATGGGAGCTTTGTCTTGTTCCTAGCGATAGCTGTCCCTTGTTCTATTTGTATTTTCTGAGGGTTTTAATCAGCAGATCAACATTATGGCACACAGGTGTAACCCATATGTGCTCCGTTCTTCTTCCAACTCAAGAATGAGTCCGAAAAAGCTCAGCACAGTGCACATGTTCTGAATCACTAGCGAGGATCATGAAATACTTTGGGTCGATTTTTAACTCCAAATTTTGCACGAGCAGTGCTGTGTGGCTACTCTTTTCGATTTCCAACAACACAGGGATTTTTTACGTGAGCAACAAGGCGTCCGATCTCACTACCCAGAGATTAGAGGAAAATTACTAGAAGCCCAAATTTACGTGAAAAAAATCCCAGTCTTAACCGGGGATTGAACTAGGCGCTTCCAGAACTCGAGGCGGACACCATTCCTCGAGACCACTGCCGCCCACTGTTGAATAGGTACATATGGTTAGTTGTGTATCCTTTACAGGACGTTACAGAACCAACACCAGCAGCCCCTGGCTGTTGTGTGGTTTTTCTAGGCAAATTCACGTCCAGTAGTTTGCTATTGCCACTGGACGGTCGGCTTTCTTAATACCACTTTTAGAACCAACGCAAGGCGCATGGCCTGCATCTGGGATCGAACCCGGCATCCCGGCATTACGAAGCGTTCGCATCGACTTAGCCACAGAGCCGACAGGTAGACATGACGAAACCAATTAGAGTCACGGAAGACGTTTCTTCTCTCCATAGCGCAAAACCTGCTCAGTATAGTAGACACCGTCGTCAAGAAAGGACCACCCCAAAGCAGCGATTTGGGAACACTTTTTTTAAGGTCGCACGACCTTTTCACAGGGTTGGCCAAAGACCACTGCAGAACAAATATTCTTTAAAATTATCGACTATCGATGAAAATAATGTTAGGGGTTGGGGGTCGCCACAACAGGAGAACTGTACTCAAGGGTCCCCACATTACCAACTGTATAAAAGTGTAGCGGCATTAGAAAAGTCGATAACTACTGCCATAAATGAGTTAAAACACCAGAATAACTGGACCAAGCAGGTTCCAGAAGCTGTCAGATCAGAACATTTCTATATCAGGTGGACGGCCCTCATTGATCTCATCTCACAAACACATGGACTTACAAACTTATAATTTGAAGTCCAAAACACGAACTCAAAACGATAAGAAACTGATGCAAGCGGCTTAATCATACGGCCACAGAAAATACAACACATTGATCACTACTTTGATAACTCGTCAATTCTAAGCTGATTAAAATACTTACATTGATTAATCCCTATCAGTAGGAGACCAAACTGGATTTTCACAAATGTTATCCCCACAAGGCGCGCCGACACAGAAAACACAAAGGGAGAAGGGGTCTCGGTTACCCCGAATGTCCATATATAATTAGTAGGCACGGCGGAAAATGAGGGCAAGAGGGTGTGTGGGTGCTCAAATGATAATACGAGAATAACTTGCATTGAATGCAGCAGTGACTATATCAAAAACTAATTTATTAGTTGTTTTTTTTTTTACTTTTTCAGAATATGTTTACACACACACACACACACACACACGCACATACACACACGCGCGAGCGCGCGCGCACACACACACACACACGCACACACACACAAGCAATTTTCGTTTACTGTTTTCATTTTAGGCTCCCTCAAAAAAAAAAAAATATGTGCTGAAGAGTAATATTCTCCTTCTTTTCATTCATAGCCTTTGAGGTTTATTGCTGCCGATATTATCCACCTCCATTCATCTCTCTGGCTGGCCTTCTCTTTCTAGTATGTGAAACCAAGTGTTTGCATGTCTGTCTAGATATTATCTCTCCATCATCGTCTTAGTCTACCTCATCGTCTACGACCATTCATCTCCCGCGTGTATACAGTTTTTAACTTGCCTGTCATCTGACATTCGTTCAATTTACCCCAACCATTTCAGTAAAAAAAAAAAAAAAAAAAAGATATAAAATAAAATATATAATAGTAAATTAAAATAATATTTTTTTAATGTCATTGAAAAATATACTTTTAAGTATACAGTGTATGCATAGCAAAGCAGTCATCATTGAGTTCGACGAAAGTCTGAGAACTTATTAGAACATAAACACATAGACAGTCACTGTTTTCTCGACGTTTTATGAGTCAACTTGAGAACTTGGTAACAATTGGCAAGACTGATGGAAAGAGAGCATTAGGAAGGCAAAAGAGATAAACACCTGGATGGCCTAGCCAAATGGTTGGGACAAGAGAAAGGCAAACATTGACCTGATAAGAGATTCTGGTGATCGTCTGTGGGAGATAGCGAAACATGACAGCATACGCTCACAGCACGGCATGTGATGATGATGATGATATTGTTGTTGTTGATGATGATGATGATGTATATAAAGGAAGCTGCTCCGCCACTTAACAAAGCGTTGGGTTGGGGCTGAGCTCCTATGTTCGGGCGCCTCTGAACGCCACTGATAATAAGCAAACATCGATATATGCTCGATGTTACTGACCTCACTGATAAATGTCAATGCTATTTTCTTAATTCGTGAATTTTCCTATTCTGATGTTTTACGTGCACATGATTTGTGCAATGTAATGAAATGTGCTAAGCGCATGAGATGGTTTTTCTAGTGAACAATAAAAAGTAGTATCTATAAATATTATAGTGAGCTGTTGAAAGATATTCGTGTATCTTAGTACGGACAACTTCATTTCTTCATGAACTATATGAAAGATTACTCATTTAACCGGGGTTTATAAAATTGAAACAATTCTTGGAATCCGAACTAGTGAACTATTAAAAGTAATTTGTAGAAAATAATGTGGAGCACTGCAGAATTGTGAACACCATGTGGTGAACTATAATAACTAGACAGTATTTTGTAAAATACCGTGTAGTAAACTATAGAGTATATCTCATAGATCCCAGCATGGTGAACTATGAAAGGTATTTTATGAAATACCGTAGGGTGAACAACAGATAGTACTTTAAAGAATGCTGTGTCGTGAACTATAGAAAGTATCTCATAGAACACTGCGCGGTGAACAATAGAAAATATTGTTATAGAATATTGCGTGGTGAACTACAGAATGAATTTTATTAACAAACCATATGGTTAACTATAGAAAATATATCTCTTAGAACAGTGTTGTGTACTATAGAAGGTATCTCATAGAATAGAGTTTGGTGACCTATAGAAATTACCTCAAAGAACAGTGTGGTGAAGTTCACAAACATCTCATACAACACACTGTGGTGAACTGTAGAAAATGTGTAACAGAACAGTGTGGTGATTTCTGGAAAGTATTTTATAGAAAACAATTTGATGAAGTATAGCATAGAACATAATGTGGTAAACTGTAAAAAAAAAAATAGTATCTTATAGAGCACAGTATGGTGAACTAAAAGACAGTGTCTCATAGAACACAGTGTGATAGATATTAGCTTATAGAACAAGTGTGGTAAAACTATAGAAAGTATCTCATAAAACACAGTGCGGTGAAATAAAAAAGTATCTCATAGAACACAACGGGGTATACTATAGAAAGTATCTGATAGAACACAGCCTGGTGAACTATCAAAATTATCTGCATGTCGCTGTTGGCAAAAGGCATTTACAAGTTATCTCCATTGTAGCCCTAATTTCCTTTCCCACTGTCCTTCTCCTGGTTTTCCTAGGTTGTCCACTTCTTCTTTTCAACTCAGCCGTCCACCGGAAATTTGTCTTTGTCGAAGTGTCGCGAGGCATTCTGCAAGTTAATTGTACCCCACCAGGACATCACACAAGTGATAAACATCTGGTGACACAGAGTGCCACCATGGGGATGAGGATCACCCGTGGAGCGGTCCCAGAAACCTCTTTCAGCCGTTATGGCCATATCTATGGCCTAGGCCATATTTATAGCCCGGCTATATTCAGGGCCCCCGGTAGAAGCCAGGGTGGGGCTTCGAAAAAAAAAAATGCATCCCACATGGGAACAAATTTAGCATTATATGGTAAGAACGTAAGTAACCGAATCCGATTAGAGAATAAAGCAACGCATAGAACACATAAATTTGAAATATGGTGTAAATCAAAGAGCCAAATAAATAGCTAGAAATCCTTAGTGCCAAGTGCCATGGAAGATGTATGATAAAGAAATTGACATGCATTCACTCTTTGAGTCCCAAGGAACGCATCATACGTTCATAGGTTCCTACCTCGAAGCCCAATAAAAGCATGATGCGCCGATTTTATTACTTTCTTTACTAACCCCTGGGCCTGTGATGCTAAACCCCCTGGGACTCAAAGATTTAACTGCCACTCATAGGCAGAAAAAGAAATAGGCCATCACATAAACAGTCTAAACATAACCGGGCGTTGTCGCCATTTGGTGGCTGCAGAATCGGCTCCCACAATGATGCTTTTAGGTTTTCAATGTTGTTGAACTATCATTGTTCTATGTCTACTTTCCATGAGTGCCTAATCAGTAGCCGCTAATTTGTTTACAATACTAATAAAATTATCAAAAGTAACCTACAGAGCCAAGTGTTGTGATTTATCAAATGTGACAAAGAGAACTAAATTTGGTGAACAACTTTACAATCAGAAACAAGTGTGCCAAACTATAGAATGTCACTGCACATAGAACCAAGTTTGGTGAGCTAGAACATGTAACTTCTGTGACCCAGTGTTGTGAACTAGAGAAAGTTACTCACAGACCCAGTGTTGTGAACTAGAGAAAGTTACTCACAGACCCAGTGTTGTGAACTAGAGAAAGTTACTCACAGACCCAGTGTTGTGAACTAGAGAAAGTTACTCACAGACCCAGTGTTGTGAACTAGAGAAAGTTACTCACAGACCCAGTGTGGTGAACTAGAGAAAGTTACTCACAGACCCAGTGTGGTGAACTAGAGAAAGTTACTCACAGACCCAGTGTGGTGAACCAGAAACAGTAACAATTATCTTGCTTAAGTGTGCAACAGTTTCGAGAAATAATTCCTTTTGTCAGCTGTGTAGCCTGTTCAGTTGAGGCGAAGATGCTGAGATGTCAACGTTTCTACTATCGGAAAACAACAGCAATCTTATGCGGGCTATGTTTTCTAGCTCTGCTGTTGTTTGGTCCAGGTACGTTTGTATTTTTTTTTTAAACACACACACAGTAAAAAGTAAGAGTAGAGTTTAGTTGATTCAAGAACTGACACTCGGGGCATTCTCATTAGCGCTCCTTCCCCATCCTCAGCAGCCAGCGTAGAGTTCCAATACCAATCTTGCCAGTAGCGCTCTGGTTAAATGTCCCTCTTGCCTTTACTCTGAGCATTGTGTATCGGCCAGAAACTCTCGTCACTCCCAGCTGCAGCACTGTCACAAGACTGTGGTGATCCATTTGCTCCTCCTGAATTGTACACTTTCTCCCACACGGCCCTAATCACGTCTGCCTCATCATGTATCAGTTTTCCACCAAGTTGTGCAGAGCCAGCCAGTCTGTCCGCCTGTACATTTCCCAAAACACCGACGGCGAAAATAATATAGACAATACTCCACACCTGTAACCTTCGCAGGCAAGCTTGCCATTCTGCACGAAACATGCTTGCCCTGACCTTCCTCAGCATGCTTTCTGGGTCAGTAAAAGTAAGGGACACCGTCGTCAAGTTAAATTCAGGAATACTTAAAACGGATGAAGGAATTAAGGAATAGTAAAGTGTGACTGTGCAAAACAATTATAACATCATGAAAATAATACAAACTATTGATGAACAATGTGTTATGCTGCCTGAGACAATTGAGCAGACATCAAAAGAGCTTATTCCTCCAATACCTAGATTCTCATAAAATAAATGGATGACAAAGGAAATTATGTTGATGATGGATGGGAGAGGAAAGAAAAAGAATGGTCAAGAAGCAAATTCTAGTATACATAAAGAAATAGTGAACAAATAAAAAAATGCTAAAATGTCCTGGCTAAATCAAACGTGCACATAGATTCGGAAAGATCAAGGGAAAGACTCACATTCCATGCACCAACAGATGATTATAATAACAGGGAAGAACAAATGTAACATAACAAGGTGTTTAAAATTGAAAGAAGTGAAATAATAATGGGGCAAAGTGATATAATTAAAAGATGGACAGAGTAATCTGGGGATCTGTATGATGATAATAGACCAGAAGTATATTTTCCGGATAACTGTTAAGGCCCACCAATACTGGATGCAGAAGTTAAGGATGCATTGCATCATGTGACGAAAGGAAGGGAACCTGGACCAGACAACATCACATTGGAAGAAACTGAAGATTTAGGATATTTTGAAATAATAATAATAACAAAATTGTTAAAGGACAAGTATAATGGTGGGAACATTCTCAATGACCTATTAAAATCTATGTTTATTGCTCTGCCTAAGAAACCAGGGGAGTCGCCGTGGCAGAGCGGCTAGACGCGCGCCGCGGATCGGAAGGTCGTGGGTTCGCTCCCTGGTGGAGACGGGCTTTTCTTCAAAAAATGACTTTGGCTCCCACGTCGACCCAGCCTTGAGTGGGTACCGGGTGCAATCCCGGAAGGTAGAGGCGGCCGGCGTGATGCTGACCACATCACCCATCTTGTGCCGTTGGTCTATAAAAATATAGGTCTAGCCCTATATGCCCTATACGCCTAAAAGCGTGGAAAGAGTCCTTTACTTTTACTTTACTTTACTAAGAAACCAGACATTTTGAAATGTGAAGACTATCCCACCCTAAGTCTTATGAGTCATGTGACAAGAATTTTAATGAGAATAGTTATGAGAAGAATAAGAAACAAGATTAAACCAGAAATTCGTGAAAAACAGTGTGTATTTGTAGAAGGAAAAGGTACAAACAATGCCATATACATAATCAGGACTCTTTCGGAAAGAGCGATAGAAGTAAAAAGAGTCTTTTCGCATGCTACATTGACTACACGAAAGCTTTTGATTGTGTGAAACATTAGAAAATAATTGAACTACTGAAAAAGTTAAACGTTTATGGTGAAGATTTACGAGTTATACAGAAAATGTTTTGGCAGCAAACAGCAGCTATAAGAATAACTATTTTGGAAAATTTCAGAGCATAAAGATGGCAGTTCGACAAGAATGTGTACTTCCCCCGATTTGTTTTCATTATACAGTAAATATTTAATGAGGTATATCATGGATATGCTAGGAATTGTGGGTCATGGTCACAACATAAATCTGCTGACCCCGTCTCGATAGTGACAAGTCAGAAATAACTACAGGAATTGATAGAATCAGTAGTGGTAGAAAGTGAGAAAATGGGTCTCAGTTTGAATAATGAGAAGACGGGATTCTGAGAAAATAATTGTGCCTAAATGTGTAATAAAAGTCAAATCCGTTATTTTAGGACAAGTGCAGAAATGTAAGCATCTAGGCACATGGATGACATCCGATGGAAGATGACTCACAAAGATAAAGAACAGAATACGACAGGTCAAAACTGCCTTTTATAAAATGAAGTACTTTCTGTGCAATAAATCCAAATTTTTGAAGGTTATGAACAGAATTCTCGCATGCTGTATAGAGCCAGTTTTAACATACGGCTGTGAATCCTGGACAATTAAAAAACAAGACAAACAATATCTTGAGGCCACGGAGATATGGTTTTACAGAAGAATCCTAAGCATTCCTTGGACAGCTAAGAAGAGCAAATCAGATATTTCTAAAGAGGTGAATACTCGAAGGCAACCTATCACAAAAATCAGAAAGAGACAGTCGTCATTTTTTAGTCATGTACGAGAAGAGGGAACCTTGAACATTTTGTTGTTTCCAATGGAAGTATCTGTGCAAACAGAGACAGGAGAAGAAAGCGAAAGCAGATTTTTAACAGCTTTTTGTCATGTCGTAAACAAGCGAACTGATACACGCAGTTGCGGATCGCAGATTCTGGAGAGGTATGATCGCTCACGCCAATCGGCCAGGCACTTGATGATGACCCTAAGATGGTTTTTGATTTGCCTTTTATTTATTTCTCTTAGTATTACTATTGCGTTTTTTTTTTTTTTTTTTTTAATTTAGATTACCCAAAGCCTATTGCAGCTTTTGTAACAAAGACTTAGATGTTGCTGATGCTATTATTTATTAATAGCTGCTAAAAATGTGTTTATGAGTGGAATTAAGTATGGAGTGAGGCCAGAAGTGCAGAATGTAAGATGGGCGTGTATAACCAATTCCTAATTCTGGAAATAAAGTCAGTTCGTTCTCTCTACTACCACACGCGGTGTAACTAACGATTTCTTGTTTCTTCAGACATTCAGTCAGGCCGCTCCTTGGCACGTAAGGTTATCTATGCCGTAAGTATGACTATATTTTTTCGTCCTGATTACTTGTTGAGTATGGATGTTCCGGGTTCAATCCCCGTTAGGGCTGGGATTTTTTTTTTTCACGTGGACTTGGACCTCTAGTAATTTCCCCTGGTCTGTGGGTAGTGAGATCGGATGCCAGTGTGTATTGTTGTGCAAGTAAAAAATACCTTGGTAGTTGGAAATCGAAAAGAGAGCCTGACGGCGCTGCCCGGGCAAAATTTGGAGTTAAAATCTACCCAAAGTATTTCAAGATCCTCGCCGGTGCTACGGAGCCTGTGTACTGTGCTGAGCTTCTTCGGACTCAGACTTGAGTTAGGAGAAGAACACAGCATTTATGGGTTACTGCCCGTGTGCTGTAATGTTGATCCGTTTTTCAAACCTTAAACCTCATCAATGTTGCTTTGTAGGCTTATTAACTTACTGAATGTACAGCTGCAACACACGCACGCGCAGACACATGCACGCATACATACACATGCATTTACTCCATATAAAGAACTAGCTTGCGCGAAAAATCACACACCCACCCACGCACATATACACACACACGCTCGCGCCTATACACACAAACAGACTTGTAAAGCCTTACGGAATGGCCTTTCCTATAACGCTCGACCACATGTTGCCATCTCTAAAACTATGCATCAGTTCGTGAACTGATAATTACTTACAATAACACAAAAGCTGTTGCAACTTTTCCCTCGTCAACTTCGCCTCTCTTTTCAAACGTCAGTGCATGTTCCAGTCTTTCTACTCGTACACTTGCTGGAATAACAGAAATGCATCACCACGGTGGACAATTCATTCACTGTACAAACTGTATAGGTTTTAATCCTTCACTAGTTCAAATTACAAAAAAAATTGTTTTTTAAATAACTGAGTGCTGCTCCTCTTTGTTGCATGTAAAAAGTTGTGGGGGGGGGGGGGTGTGGCATCTTAAAATTGTTATTATAATGCCGCTATGTTCGTCTGCACAGTGGCGTCACATGCTTTAGCACTCTTGATAATTTTAACAAAATTACAATATAATTGCTTGGTTATTGCTATTACTATCACACACTAAAGGTTTCATTTGAAGATTACTCGTGTGTATGCGTATATATATATATATGTGTGTATTTCTGTGTGTGTGTGTTTGCGTATGTGTTTGTGCATGCCCGTATGCTTGCCCTTATCTAGGTTGCTATATGTATTTTTATTTTTCTGTACTAACTTTTTTAGTATCACATAATTTATTTTGCTTTTCTTAGTCATTCCAAAGATAATATGGCGCTCTTTCTCTAGTGTGTAGAAAGTACTTTACGGTGGAAGCATACAAGATCTGACTATGAAGCAATGATACTGGTTTTTTTATGACTAAGATAAAAAATGAAATCAATGATTTACAGCAATCCAAACAGGCAATCTTCGTCTATGTTCTGGCAACTTTTCATCGCCGCCCGTTTAGCAGACAACAAACAAACCGCTATTTTTGTAAACCTAGTCAAAGGTGCATTGTTATGTAATAGGCATGGAGCAAACAAGCATTAAATTATGTTTAAAACTCAGAAAAAGCGCCTTTACAACAGCTGAATTGATGCGACAATCTTATGGGAATAATTTTTTGATCTCGTGCACAGATTTTTAAGGGTATTCACAATTCAAAAATGGTGTGGTAATGATCACTAATGCAGCCAGACCTGGACGCGAAATTTCTGTTCGTAATAAGGAACTCATTGCAAAATTCTGAGAACAGATAGTAGTAGTAGATTTTACCACACTAGGACATCACACAAGCGATAAACACCCGATGACACAAAGTGCCACCATGCGGATGAAGATCACCCGTGGAGAGGTCCCGGAAACCGCCTTCAGCCAAAAGGCCATATTTATGGCTATGCTAAATTGCGGCCCCTGGCAAGAGCCAGGGTGGGGCTTCAAAATAAAGAAAAATTGCACCTCAGTGGGATGACAAATGTTTTTTTTTTTTTTTTAAGAACGGATACAAGAAGATCGTTTTTCGACTGTGAGATGGTAGATGAAATGGGTGATAATACGTAAACTATTTATAAAATTTTAGTGGAAGATTTTTGCAAAACACCTGACAATTTGTTTCTTCATCATGATAATGCCCCAGCTCAAAGGGCGGTAGTCGTTCAGGAAAATTTGGCCCAAAAACAAATGTGTGTTCTCAACCATCCATCCTATTTTCCCGGAATTTTCTCACTGTGACTTTTTTCTATTCACAAAATTTAAGTTGCCATTGAAAGGACGCTTCTTCAACGATACTGAGGACATCCAAAGGGCCGTAACATAGACTTAAGGGCCAGAAGAACATAAGAAATACAGAGTTCGTTCCAGTGTTTGTTAGATCGTGCCACTTGCTGTATCAATGCAAGAGGGGTTTACTTTGAATAAAATACAGGTTATATCTTCAACTGTTGATTATTTTAAGTTTTGTGAAATTAGTCTCATTACCTTTTTGTCAGACCTTGTACACAGAAGGAATCTGCGGATCATCAGTAGAGGCCCCATTCAACAAATGATTCGGTCCATTGATACCCTAAACATTTTCATGAAGTTCTGCTGCTGCACTTTAGCCGAGCAAGCCAGACGTGGTTATAGCTCTTCTAACTTTTTTGTATTATTTCACAGATAAACGATATATTAACTATTTATATCTAAATTATTTGCAAGTAAATTACCTTTTCCACGCCATAAGGCGTATTGGGCATATAGGCTGCCTATTTTTTACAGACCAATCGGCACCTAGTGGGTGATATCATCAACACTACTGCCAACAACTGCCTTTATTACCACTTATGCGTTGTAGGCAGGAGAGTCTTTGAGCCTGAGAATTTACTGCTGCATGACTAGTGCTGTCGCACGTTTGTGCAGGTGGGGATTTATTTTGCCCCCGACAGAAAAAAAATCACCTGCCTTACCGAGAATTCGAACACGGGTCTTTGGCTTGAGCCCAGCGTTTCAAAGGTTCGGCCAGTCTCTCCTACATCAACACCACCCCAGCCGCTTATCCCAAGGCTGAACCGAGTAAGTCAGGGTATTCATGGGGGTCATTGTCATTTTTGAAAGAAAATAAAAGAGGTCAAGCTACGTTAGGATCTGAACCAACTACTTTCTCATCCACATGCGAACGTCTAGCCATTACACCAGGTCGGCTGCATTTCTAAATTACTAGTTGAACTAAATATGTCACATAGTGTCTCTGTTGAATGTCTTCAGGTCAAAAGATGTATAACTTATAAGCTCAACTCCTCGGGATAACAGGGGTTTGGGTAGCAACTGTTTCGTACTGAAAGAGCTCAGATATGCAGAATACTAACTAACCAGATAGCCTCATCATTAATGTCAGTCTTCATCACATCATCATCACAAACATCAATGTCCACTTCTTTGGTTAATGAACGTGGGGAGGAACCGTTTGCGATCCACTGCTTGATGGTCAGCAACAGACTATTGTCAGTAACCTTGAAAAATGAACAACACTTTGAGTGTTTATGTATTTGATGTATTTCAATATGAACGCATTCATTGTAGTGAATTATTTCAGTCTAGAATCTCCAGGCTTCAGAATGGATGCCAGAAGATTCAGGGATCCAAAAGCGACGATGAGAATGCGATCGCTTACTCTCTTCGAATTCCTGAAATTGTTGATAATGTGTTCATTAACAGACAGCATGGGATGCTCTATTGTTCAATAGCAAAGGTAAGATAGCAAAATGATAAAATAAAGCGAAGTTGGTTAAACCTGACTTTCGCGGCGGCCGGGTGACGAACTCCTTGTGGTTCGGGTTCACTCCCGGGGGTAGGCAGAAAAGCCACATTTCTCCCAGATTAATGGTACCTGTAATGGAATCAAGGCCGAAGGGGTGCGATATCTATAGTACCGAGCCAAAGGGTTTACAACTCATGGTTTCTGGATACGTAAAAAAAAAAAAAAATGAAGAACATCGTGTGCTACAAATCACTGTAATTAGAGGTTAGAAAAAGAATGCTCACATGTTATACAGAGCCAGCTTTAAATCTTTCAATACCAACCAAAGCACTGTGACAGACTGCATTTAATCACGTGTCCACTAGTCAGTATATTATTATGCTTGTACAATTGATGTTTTCAAACACAACAACACTCAAGTCTCCTAGGGTTGTGTGTTTAGCTCCTTTTGATGTAGCATACCCATGATTCTGTTGCTGTGATTGTTGCCTCACGTGAGCATTAACAATGACCTTTTGGGACTGACAGATTTAACTGGAGAATAATTAAACAACCCAAACAATTACTAGATCCCTCAGTGATGTGGTTTTACAGAAATAACTTAAACATTTATCGCAAAGCCCGAGTGAGTAGCCCAGGTAGTCCAAAGCTTGAATATAACTTATCACAAATATCAAAAAATGTGTTATGTGTTAAAGAGAGGAGTCGTCGTGGTGTAACGAGGGGGAATACTGGCTTGACGATCGGCATTTCGTGGGTTTAAATCCTGGCGTAAACATAGTTTTTTTTTTTTTTCAAAAAATTATCTTGGCTTCCCAGGGCGACCCAGCCTTTAGTAGGGTATTAGGTTCAGTTCTGGAAGTAAAGGCGGTCGGCGCTACGTTAAGCACATCACCCACCAAGTGCAGAATGGTCTAAAAAATATAGGTCTAACCCTATATTGCCAATATGCCTAAAGGCGTGTAAAATGATCTGGTACTTTTTTTTTGTTGTTTTTGCTTATGCACTGTTTGGAAAAGGAAACAATTATTGGAAAGATAAAAGCAGGAAGAAAACGCGATATTCTTTTGTAATGTCATGGAGTGATGCATGCTGTTGGAGATCACAGGTTGGGTAAATGTATGATGGCTGACGCCAGGGCATGATATTTCATGATGATGAAGATGGCACAGCATCTTGTAAGGGCTAGGATTTTTTCACGTAGACTTGGACTTCTAGTAATTCCCCCTGATCTCTGGGTAGTGAGATCAGACGCCCGTGTGCATTTTTGCTCACGTAAAAAGTAAAAAAATCTCTTGGCAGTTGGAAATCTAAAAGAGTAGCATAACGGCCCTGACCAGGCACAATTTAGAGCTAAAAATCTACCTAAAGTATTTCAGGATCCTCGCCGGTGCTACAGAGTTTGTGGACTGCGCTGAGCTTCTTCTGACTCAAACTGGAGTTAGAAAAAGAACGGAGCACTTAGATGTTACTACTATGTGCCATGATGTTGATCTGTCGTTCAAACCTCAAACGTTAAACTTTCACTGTAAACGGCCCTCTTCTATGCCTTCAAGGCGTACTGGGCATACAAAGCAAGACCTGTATTTTATAATCCAGACAGAACTCGGTGAGTGATGTGCTCAACATTACATCAGTCGTTTGTTTTTTTTTTTTTTTCGGGAAATTATCTGGTACCCATTTGAAGCTAGGTCGATCAAGGAACAAAGGTAATTTATGTTTTTTTTTTTTTTTTTTTTTGTATTCTTTTTTTTTTTTTTTTTTTGTAAGTGAGCTTAATACACAATCCACGGCACCGGCAGAGATAATATAAGATCATTTCTCTGAATTATGTAGGGTGGGTGGGCCTCAGTGTTCTCATTCCTAGTTTAAATGCTTATTATTATTTTTGGTAATAATCATAAGTTAAAACTCATTAATACGGATCCCAAAGTTCAGAAAAAACAAACAGAGTTCATGCTAAATAAATGAGTGTGCTAACTATAGAATACACTTCTTCCGCCTTCTATCCCTCAACGAGCTCACGCCAAATCGTTCTCATTCTTCTTATTCTCTTTCTTCTTCTTAAAATCCATGCCGTTTGGTGTCGGTGGTTGTGATTTTACACAACCTTCTGTCTCGTTTACTTTCAGTCAGCTCAGACATAGATGATCCTCCATGCTACTATGTCAAACGGTCCAGCATCTTTTCTCTCGGTCTCCCTCTGCCTCTTTTCCCCGCCTAATTTCGGCTATAACGATGTAATCCAGTTTTCTCCTTCTTATCACATCACCAAAAAATGTAGATTGTTTCTTTCTGACGTGGGCATCAGTTCTCTTCGAGAGTCAGTTTCCCTAAGGACGTCCTCATTACTCTTTTTTTATCTGTCCAGGGTATTCTCATCATTCGTCTTCAAAACCACATCTCCGTTCTATCCTTCGCTTTTGCATACAGCTTTCCCCATATCCTCATTATCTTTTTTTTTTAACTTTACTCAATAGTGTTTTTTGCTTTTTGTGTTTTCGGTCTGTCTTTATGTCTATGCCTTTGTGAGTTCCAGTGCAAATACATTCTAGTTACATATTTCACAGCTTTTTTCATTCGTGTAGTCTATCCAAAGTCAACGTCTTTTCTTAATCTCTTGGTCCACAGGGACTTGTTTAGTTTTCACCTAAAATTCAGCTTATGTGATTCTATCATCCTGTTTAATTCCTTCTATTCTGCTCAGGTACCAGATATTATTGTTTGAGTTGTTCTCCATGTTTCCGCACCAAACATCAACATTGTTAACGATGACACAGTAGACTATTATGAAAAAATGCGTCAATTCTAGGACAAACATTGTTTTCATGTTAACCACTCGTTCGTCTTATACCAGTTTGTGCTAACGAGGTTTTACTGCAATTAATAATACTCCGCCTAATGGCAAACAGATA
Organism: Candidula unifasciata; assembly: GCA_905116865.2. Lineage (NCBI taxonomy): Eukaryota > Metazoa > Mollusca > Gastropoda > Stylommatophora > Geomitridae > Candidula > Candidula unifasciata. The sequence goes on along the minus strand of CAJHNH020004266.1, from coordinate 28,175 downwards.
TAATAACACGCCTGAAATAGTATAAAAACTACAAACATTCTTTTAAAGACAAACTCTATACATCGTTGAAAGGGCTCTCTTAGCCTCACAATATAATTGTTGGGAGGATTTCCGCAGCCTTGTTTTAGTGCTTATAAGAATAACAATAAAAATACTTATTTAATAATACATTGATAACACAATTTAGTATTATATGTAATAATTACTACTACTCTTACTACTACTACTACTACTACTACTACTACTACTACTACTACTACTACTACTACTACTACTACTACTACTACTACTACTACTACTACTACTACTACTACTACTACTACTACTATTACTGTTGTTGCTACCTTGCTATTGCTGCTGTTGCTACTACTGCTACTACTACTGTTGCTGATGCTGCTACTACTATTACTGCTACTATTACTGCTACTATTACTACTACTTCTGCTGCTACTACTATTACCATTGCTGCTGATACTAATGCTGCTACTACTGCTGCTGCTGCAGCTGCAGGTACTACTACTACAATTACTACTACTGCTGCTGCTATTATTACTAGTACTACTGCTGCTGCTACTACTGCTATTATAACTACTGCTACTACAACTACTGCTGCTGCTACTACTACTACTGCTGCTACTACTTCTATTACTACTACTACTATAACTACTACTTCTACTGCTTCTGCTACTACTACTACTACTACTACTACTACTACTACTACTACTACTACTACTACTACTACTACTACTACTACTACTACTACTACTACTACTACTACTACTACTACTACTACTTCTACTACTACTACTACTACTACTACTACTACTACTACTACTACTACTTCTACTACTACTACTACTACTACTACTACTACTACTACTGCTACTAATACTACTATGTGCTGAATTGCAGCAACAAAACATATATTTGAAATAATATGAAATGTGAACATAAACATTCAACGTGAGAACGTCTATTCGTTGTTAACGGAAAAAAGAGGGTAGGGGGGAGGCGCTTTTGGAGCCCTTCTCCTCCCATTCAGCCACAGTACATAATTTCAAGGGAAAATATGGGTATGGGCAGTTCAAGAATAGTAATTATGACATGTTTCTAATCATATAAAGAAATACTTGAAAAGAATGTTTTAAAAATTATTAAAGAGTGACTATTGGCACTTTTTTAAATTATTAACGGGGTGACGGGTGGAGAGGTGGGGTGAGAGATGTCCCTTTCTCTCTCCACAATATTTAGTGGTGGTGAGTCCTCAAGTGGCATGAGCCACTAGTTGTCAGCATACTGACTACAGAATAGTTGATGTATGTCAATCACAATGTCCATCACAATTACCATCACAATGTCCATCACAATAACCATCACAATGTCAATCACAATTACCATCACAATGTCCATCACAATTACCATCACAATGTCAATCACAATTACCATCACAATGTCCATCACAATTACCATCACAATGTCCATCACAATAACCATCACAATGTCCATCACAATGTCCATCACAATAACCATCACAATGTCAATCACAATTACCATCACAATGTCCATCACAATGTCCATCGCAATGTCAATCACAATTACCATCACAATGTCCATCAAAATTACCATCACAATGTCCATCACAATGTCCATCACAATTACCATCACAATGTCCATCACAATGTCCATCACAATTACCATCCCATTGTCCATCACAATGTCCGTCACAATTACCATCACAATGTCCATCAAAATGTCCAAATACAGTGTCCACCACAATGTCCATCACAATGTCCATCGCAATGTCCATCACAATGTCCATCACAATTACCATCACAAAGTTCATCACAATGTCTGTCACAATGTCCATCACAATTACCATCACAATGTCCGTCACAATGCCCATCACAATGTCCATCACAATGTCCATCACAATGTCCATCACAATGTTCATCACAATGTCCATCACAATGTCCATCACAATGTCCATCACAATGTCAATCACAATGTCCATCACAATGTCCATCACAATTACCATCAAAATGTCCATCACAATGACCATCACAATTACCATCTCAATGTCCATCACAATTACCATCACAATGTCCATCACAATGTCCATCACAATGTGCATCACAATATCCATCACAATTACCATCACAATGTCTATCACAATGTCCGTCACAATGTCCAACACAATGTCCATCACAATGTCCATCACAATGTCCATCACAATGTCCATCACAATGTCCATCGCAATGTCCATCACAATGTCCATCACAATGTGCATCACAATGTCCATCACAATGTCCATCACAATGTGCATCACAATGTCCATCACAATGTCCATCACAATGTCCATCACAATGTCCATCACAATGTCCATCACAATTACCATCACAATGTCCATCACAATTACCATCACAATGTCCATAACAACGTCCATCACAATGTCCATCACAATTACCATCACAATGTCCATCACAATTACCATCACAATGTCCATCACAATTACCATCACAATGTCCATCACAATGTCCATCACAATGACCATCACAATTACCATCTCAATGTCCATCACAATTACCATCACAATGTCCATCACAATGTCCATCACAATGTGCATCACAATATCCATCACAATTACCATCACAATGTCTATCACAATGTCCATCACAATGTCCAACACAATGTCCATCATAATGTCTATCACAATGTCCATCACAATGTCCATCACAATTACCATCACAATGTCCATCACAATTACCATCACAATGTCTATCACAATTACCATCACAATGTTCATCACAATTACCATCACAATGTCCATCACAATTACCATCACAATGTCCATCACAATGTCCATCACAATGTCCATCACAATGTCCATCACAGTGACCACTTTGAAAATACATACAGATTATCCATTTATTAGGTAGGCTGTTCCTTCTGGAAACGAGTGTTCAAAGTGCTAGACGGTGCATATTCTGGAAAGCTTCACGTCTTCGACATAAAGGGCACAGATGTCCATTCCAGGTCTGTATCAGCGAGTCCTTAAGTACTCATTATTACATTCTGACACTGAAGTATACATCGACTGAGTGCGCATATTTATCGATTGTTCTGGGGCTAATTGTGTGTTCACCAGTTTTTGAAATGAGACAGTGAGGGACATTTCAACTGAATGTCCCTGTCTCATGAACTGGGCAAGTATGGAGAAAGCCGGTTGCGGTGAATGTTGAAACTTCGACCAAGACTAAGACACACCATTAGATTAAATAATCCAGATATGGTATCAGGACATTATGGTTCAATGCTCCAACAGTTTAATACAAAGCTAAATGACCTTCTTTTTTTACACTAGTGCCGCATTGGACGTATCATGCTAGTCCCATATTTTTAAAGACCAATCAGAACTCGACGGCTGATATGACCACCATCACATAGGTCGCTTTTACTCAGTAACCATTTCAGGCTAGGACAACTTGATAGCTAACTTTTTTAAAGAAAACAAAAGGAATCTGACTCGATGGAGATTTCTACCCTAAGATCCTCAGGCCAGTAGGCCAAGGTCTTGCCGCTATTTTACCTTCTACGAATTATTTGTTTAGAAAGACAGCAAATCAAATTGTTTGCCCACTTGGAGAGAATGCCTTTTAATACTATACAATTCAATGTATTTACCAAAAGAGGAGAGGGACGAAAAACAAGAGGTAGTGCAAGAACAAGATGGAAGGATAACATTAGAGAAACTCTACAGTACCACGATGTGTCTTTGGTAGAAGCAGCCAGAAAATAACGAAGCAGGACCTTGTGTCTCCCTCGACACCCGAAGCGGCAAAAGAGGACGTAAAGAAGAAGAGGAAGAAAAGATACTTTTTGATACCATCATTAACGACCCAGCCTTCCCTGTTGATCTAGTGTAGTGAGAGGTCACTGAGAAAGGAAAGAAAAAGAAATGCAATTACTGCCTGTAATTAACACTTCCAGAAATGTAGACAGGGGATCTTTGAGCCAGAAAATTACGGGCCGTCATGGACTTTGGAGGTTATGATTTAAGTGTTGCCCCCTGAGAGATCAAACCAGAAGCTTCGACTCCTTTAGCAAGCAAGCAATACTGAGGTGACGGTCTCGAGACATGGCTTCCGCCTCAAGTGCTGGAGGTTTCGGGTTCAAGCCTAGGTAAAGGTTGCGATTTTTTTACGTGAACTTCTAGTAATTTTCCCTGGTCTCAGGGTAGAAAGATCGGATGCCCATGTGTATTGTTGCGTACGTTTAAAAAAATCCCTTGTCAGTTGGAAATCGAAAAAGAGCAGCCTAACGGCGCTGCCCGGGCAGATTTGGAGTTTAAAATCTACCTAAAGTATTTCAGGACCCTCGCTGATGCTACCGAGTTCATGCACTGCGCTGAGTTCGTTAGAGTCAGACTTGAGTTAGAAGCAGAACGAAGCACTTATGGGTTACACCCGTGTACCATGATACTTATCCGTTGAATAAACATAAACATTAAACATTCCTGTATTTAAAAAAAAAAAAAAACATCTATGGATATTTTACCTAAAAATAAAAAGAATCATCGCTGGATCTACAAACTCCATGACCTGTTCTTGATATCATGAGCAAGTGAAAATAAGAGAAGCGGAGGAGAGAAGACGACGAAATGGAGAGAGAAGACGGCATAGACATAGGAGAACATGAACCCAGAGAGTGAGATGGAAAACGGAGAGTCTCGGATACAAGCATGTTAGAGTGGGTTACTGGAATAGTGTCGATCAGAGATGACATGTGAAGGTGGCTTAGGAGTTGTGCTGGATTGATTCAAGAACCGACATCACAGCACTCGGGGCATTCCCACAAGCGCTTCCTTCCCATCTTCAGCATCCAGCGCAGAGCTTCTATACTAATGGTGCCAGTAGCAGTCTGATTATACGTCCGTCTCGCCTTTCCTCTGATCATCGAATATCGACCAGATACCCATGTCACTTCTGGCTGCATCACTCTCACCAGACTCTGGAGATCCATTTGTGTCTCCAAACTTTACACGTTCTACATAAGGCCTTGACCACGTCTGCCTTTTGATGCATCAGCATTCACTAAAGTTGTGTAGAGCCAGCCAGCCTGTCCGCCTGTTCATTTCTCAACACACCAAGCATTTTTAGAAAGGATAGAGCTTCTACCAAGAGGTCGGGACGGTTACTGGCCAGGGAAAGATACTCGGTCAAATGCAGCCACTTTTGCTTTTAAAGTTTAAGGGAGGGTTTCAAAATAGGTTGGAGATGGTAGTGGCAAAATGATCTTGAGGATGCCAACAATAGGGTCTGATATGATATACTGATGTCTGCTCTTATTGAGAAGGGGATCTGAACCTTGTTGGTGAACTGGATAGCAGTCCTACATTAAATAACGAATGCCCACCCCCTCTGGATACATAAAATTCAGAAGCATGCAATATCTCCCGGAGAATACCACGAATTTTTGCGATCTCGCTACTTTACTGTAACTCGGTGTGTATACACTCAAGACTTCAGAACTAGAAGCTCCAGATGTTGGAAGGATATTCAAATTTGCAGGTGCTGTTCTTGCATATATGCCTGGGAGCTACAGACAGCTCTATAGCTACAGAAAACTGTAGACCTGTAAACCAAGTGACAGGTGTAGAGAATTGGGTACTGTAATCAAACCAGAACAGTTTTTTTTTTTAATGGTACACTCTGGACAATAGAATTATCATAGCTGATGTTCCATGGTCAGCTCTGTGGCTAAGTCCATGCGAACGCTTCGTAATGCCGCGATGCCGGGTTCGATCCCAGCTTAGGGCCACGCGCCTTGAGTTGGTTTCGAAGTGGTATCAAGAAAGCCGACCGTCCAGGAAGCATCACACTGGACGTAAATTTGCCTACAGAAACCACACAACAGTCAGGTTCTGTTAGGGTTGGTTCTGCAATGTCCTGTAAAGGATACGCAGCTAACCTTTTTAATATGTTCCAAGCCTCAAAATTAATGATAGAAGCATCAAAAGAGAACGCAGACCTAGGTACCTGGGTATCACTTTCGATAGAAACCTGTGCTTCGGGATCATGTAAAGGTTGTTGCGTCAAAACCTCAAACAGAACTCAATGCACACACGATTATGGCAGCAATAGAACAAAGAATGCTGTTCACAATGTCTGAGCATGTGATCCTCTCTGTGGCGGATTATGGATTCTGAACGCTTTCGGTTTTTAGGAATCAGCTGATAAACTTAAAAACGCATGCATAATAAAGCCAAAAATGATATTCTGGGATTTACAAGAGATGTCGCAGTAGAATGTAGCGCAGTATATACTTGCACTGCCAACTATTATTTTTGCAAAGTTATATCTCAGAGTAGCTGGCGGCACAAAGCAACTCTTGCATAAAGCTCTGGACATATTCAAGGATCACCGACTTAAAAGAAGAAGTAAGTAGGGCAAGCTGAAGACATACTTAGACTTATATGCATGCTTGGGAAAATTTGGAGAGGAGAGCAATGGACCAAAGTGTCCCAGCAACAATCAAATTTGTTTAGGATTCATATCAAAGTAGTTCGTAAATGTGGGAGTGGCCAGCGTGTAAAGCAGAATCAGAAGTACAACACCTGATTGATGACTATTCTCGCCCAGGTGATATGATTATATATACTGATAGCTCAGTGTTGAAGGGCAGACGGAGTACATCGGAGCTCATACCAAAAGCGAATGGACTCGCTTAGTGCAACAAAGCCTGACATGTGATATGCCAGCATCTAGTTTGAGAATCGAGGTAGAGACGGTCACTACAGCCCACCGCTGGCCTGAGAACTAACTGCAAACCCAGTTCGTTGAGCAAAATGGAGACAGGTATGCGCCGCGAAGAGTGACGCTTATCGGTTCAGAGGCCTCAGATAAAAAGCTGCCTTGTATATTTTCACCAGGTCATATCGATGTACTGGGAAATTAGAGACAGTCTGTATGACATTTAAATTAATGCCGAGAAAAGCATGATTCGAGTAAACACAATAATCAGGTACCTACCAACATTCAGACAAAAGGGGAAAACACTTAAAGAAGTTGAAACATTTATATGTCCTGGCTCCCACATATGCAACGATAACAGCTGTACCAAAGAGATAAAGACAAGACAATATGGCAATAGCCGCGATGTCGCAGCTGAATACAATGTGGAAGAGCAAAATCAGCAGCTCAGTCAAGGTCAATAGTTACAAATCACTGGTGTTGTCTATTTTCTTGTACGGATGTGAGAGCTGGACTCTCACTGTGGAAATGGAGAGGAGGATTCAGAGACAAAATATACAAATTTGCGGAAGTTCAGGAGCCTCTTTTGGCAGTGGTGAAACGTCGTCACAAGTTAGCTTGGTTTGGGCATATAGTGAGAAATGATTCGATTGCAACGACTGTACTTCAAGGAACATTTGGAGGTAGTCGAAGAAGAGGAGGGCAAAGAGGTCTTTGGAATGACAACATCAAGAAATAGACAGGACTAAGTTATCATACACTCATTCCTCAAACGGAAGACAGAGAAAGATGGCAGGTTTTATATGTTAGTGTTTCCATCAATACACCTCCACGACTCTAATGGGCCAAGGGTTATGTTAGGTTATGTTATGTTATTGGGAAATTAAAAGACAGTTAGTCTCGATGTTTCTGCATTACTTGGTGGTCAATAATGCCTCAGAAGCTAGATGTTGTAATGGGCCATTTGGGAGCGAATAAACAGTGTGGAGGCAAAAACGGATCATCACTGAAAACAGAGATAGTTGCTTGTCCTCGTTTAAGGCCTATTTGTTACAGGCGATTCCTCTTCCTTGACCATGATAATTCGTTGTCATGTAAAAAAACGGAAAGACAATAAAGCCTGTGGGAGACACAGAGAGAAAGATTAATTTGCCACCAGGGCCCGGATAAACATTTGTATTTGAAACAAATGACAGAATCCAAACCAGAAGGCTTTGAATAGACGTCCAACGCCTCACAGTGTGGAGTATGAGAACATATGCTGCAAATGTGTATGTGATACATGCATTAAACAGTTAAACAATTAAATCCGTCTCCCCCTCCACGTTTTTCAGAAAGGCATTCTGTAGGATTGCAGCCTCGTGGATGAGAATCAAGCAAATGCTAGAAAACCCCGTTCAACTCTATATCTGTTAAATTAGGGCACCTACGGTTAACAAGGCAACTTGTAGTCCATTGCAGATGGGGCTAGTGCATCATCATCATCATCGTCATCATCAGTATCAGGATCATCATCATCATCATCACATGTAAATTCCCGATGTGCTCAGATTTTCATGGTTAGCATCTAAAAAAAAATCACTGTAATCACTGATTAGGTCAGTGTCCTGCCCCCCCCCCCCACCCCACCCCCTCAACCAGCTATGCAAGCCATGTGAATGTCTTTGTCTTTCCCTTTCTCCTTTCCCCATCGGTTTTTACATTTTGCCATTTGAGTTTTCCAGTTTACTCGTTCTTATAATTGTAGCTAAGGAAATGAATGAAAACAGTAGCAGACTACTCTCTTCAAAGACACCAAGATTAATATTGGTTCGACCTTAGTGCACTGAAAGAATAACAGTAAGAATTATATAATATCACCTTGTTTGTAGTTTAACTTATAAAGACCCAACTGGATGAAGCAATGCAGTATTTCAGTAATCTTTATTATTTTATTTTTATTTATTTTTATCATTTAAGTATTCCAGATTCAATGACGTTAAAAAATACTACACCTGAGGCATTCAAGTCAATGCTGGAAACTTACATGAAATTTATATTTGTACGGGATCCATTTGAGAGACTCTTCTCTGCCTATGTGGACAAAATCTTGATCCCAACAATATTAAAGACACGGGTTGTAAAGTTCTTCATGGATGAGTAAGTTGAATCTCTTACTGATTTTTTTTATATAGAAGATTCCGTAAGATTTTGAATGCGAGAGCCTCGTGAAATTGATCTTACTACACAATAACTAAAGTAATCATGTTGAATGAAGAAATAAATTAAAGAATTATCAAATAAATATTTTAATTTGTCCAACAGTAGTTAGCCTGGAGAATACTGTGATGGAGGCTACAATTATCGGAAAACGAGGCAGTGACTGACCTCCATCAAGGTTGATACAGCACCTGAAGATCTAACGGCTATAAAAGCACATTGGTCTGAAGAATTTGTTAGAGAAAGACAGACTAGCGTGTCGTGACAAGAGCGTTCGGCGAGCCGTAACAAGAACGTTTAGCGTGCCGTGACAAGAACATTTGGCGAGCTGTAACAAGAACGTTTAGCGTGCCGTGACAAGAACATTTGGCGAGCTGTAACAAGAACGTTTAGCGTGCCGTGACAAGAACAATGGAGAACCGTAACAAGAACGTTTAACGTGTCGCGACAAGAACATTTGGCGAGCCGTGACGAGAACGTTTAACGTGCCGTGACGAGAACGTTTAACATGCCATGAGAAAACATGTGACGCTCCGTATCAGAGCGACGTTCTGTAAAGGACTGCTGATTGCGGTTGTTAATGCATTGATGAAAAAAAAATGGTGCACCATGGTTTGCGATGCTCTTAACTAGTTCTCCGAGTGATTTAATTAATTTCAAGATATATTTATCTGTACTTGATATTCTCATTATCTTTTATGAAATCAAATCTCTGCAGTTCATAAAGAGTATATCATTATCATATGACGTCTCAGTAAATTTTCCCTTTCTTCTTCTTCTTCTTCTTCTTCTTCTTCTTCTTCTTCTTCTTCTTCTTCTTCTTCTTCTTCTTCTTCTTCTTCTTCTTCTTCTTCTTCTTTCTTCTTCTTCTTCTTCTTCTTCTTCTTCTTCTTCTTCTCCTTCTCTTCTTTCTTCTTCTTCTTCTTCTTCTTCTTCTTCTTCTTCTTCTTCTTCTTCTTCTTCTTCTTCTTCTTCTTCTTCTTCTTCTTCTTCTTCTTCTTCTTCTTCTTCTTCTTCTTCTTCTTCTTCTTCTTCTTCTTCTTCAAACCTTCTGTCAGAAAACATATCAGGAAGGCGGGTAATACAAACGTTAGTCTCCCCATTCACAGTGTTACCCACTAGCTCACTTCTTTTTGGTCTAGCTTCAGCCTAGCTCAATTCGCCTGCTGTAACCTCCTAGGGACAGTTTCGGTCGTTTGTCCACCTTCAGTTTCTTCTTCACGTTCGCGGGCTGTAAACTCCTGGGTGAAAGTTCTGGTGGTTTGTCAACCTTCTGACTTTAGTCTTTTTTTTTGGGGGCGGGGATGGGGGGGGGGGGCCTGAGTGGTTGCGCACATCCGTTCAACAGATCCGGTTTATCTGTAAGCAAACTACTGGTTCCTTGCCTCTCGGTCAGATGCATTGTGACCTCAAAGGATTGCCAACAACCCCACCCCCGCCAGTTAGACGACTCCTACGAAGTGCTTGTTGGGGAGGCAGTGAGTCTTGTTTTCTCTACAATAAGAGCCTGGAACCCACACAAGGAGTTTCTGGTATCCAAGGACACTTGTAATTTTATTTTCAAAAACAGACGAGCCAGCGTTAGAAGGCAGTACTTTATTATCATGACATTATTTATAAATTTAAATACCATCTTTAGTGCGACTAAAACTTGGAAAATAACAGGCGTTTACTAATCTTAGTTAACTGGAAACCGCTGGTCTAGATTGGTGTTTGTTTGTTTTAGTATCCAGAAGCCATGACTTGTTAACCCTTAGGCTCGGTATTATTCCTTTTTAAGTACCGTAAATCTGGGAGAAATGTGGCTTTTCTGCCCACCCCCGGGAGTGAACCCGGACCACAAGGAGCTCGTCACCCGCTTACTGTGCAATCCGGTTTAGCCAACTACGCTAGAGAGACGGGCGTCTAGATTGTTAAAAGGGCCATTCTTTCATGTCTTCGGGTGTATTTGGCAAACATGGCTAGACCATTATTTTATAGACCGTTACTTCCTATGTATTTTACCTGGTACCAATTTAAGGCTGAGTCCTCTTGGGAGACAACGGTTGTTAATGTTTTTTGAAGTCTAGCTCTGCCAGAACCTGAATCCACGACCTTCCGGGCATCAGAAGAGTGACTTTTACCATTATAATGTTTATAAATTTCAATAGGTTCTTCAGTGTGACAATTACAAAGTATGTGATTCGTGGCTGACCTTCGAATATAACAGGCGTCTAATATTAGTTAAAAACAACTAGTCTGCACTAACGCACATATTAAGCCACAATCTAAGGTAGTGAGCTAAGCGTCTGAGAGTGTGTGTATATATAAATATATAGATATATAATCACACACATATCAAGTCCTTTACAGAACATCACTCTTCCTACAGCAAGCATGAAAGTATCCCTTTCCCTAGCCGGCTGTCCAGCCTAATGTGCTTTCACTGCCATTGCATCTTCAATGTCCTGTATCCATCTTCACGGAGATCGATTCCTGACTTGCTTTCCAAAAACCGCACCCTCCATCACCCTTTTTTTCTAAGCCACGATGATGTTTGATGTGGCTAGAATGCTTTAACTTGTGGGACATGATGCTGTTTGTGAGCCAGTTCTCCTTGATGTTTAACTCGTGTAGAATGTCGATGTTTTTCCTCTTCTTGGTCTATGCTATTTTGAGAACCTTTCTGTAAATTTCAATTCAAAAGCTGCAATCTTTTTTACTTCCGTGATTTAATGAGAGTTTAGGACTCACAACAGCAAGTAGCCACAGGACAAATGCATGCTCTCAACATTTTTACTTTAACTAATTTTAAGGTGCTTTGCTATAGTTTCTTTGTGCTGTTTAATCTTTAAATCGCTGAAGCCTCTGAGAATAAGCACGCTAAATACATGGCATGGTCAAAACGCCCCCAGAGTAGCATACTAAAATTTTAGAAGAATTTACATAATGCAGGTCGGGTCTTGCTATGGCCATGGTCTGTAATTATCATGCCTTTCTATAGCAAACTATAAAACTATCGTCTGGAAAGACGGAAAGATTTCAACAAGAATAAACTGCAATCACCACAGCTCAATTTGCAGCTTGACTTCCTCTAACAGAAACCTGGTGGCTAAAGAAAGTCTGCCTTGCAATCAGAAAATTTCATTCGGAGACTTCAGTTCCTTGTTGGCTGACGCAATCATGCAGAAGAACTTTTTCGACTGGCATTTTTCAACCATGTCGTCACAATGCCACCCGTGTCAGTTCAACTTTTCAATGGTTGGCAAGATGGAGACTTTCATGGCAGATGTCAGGTTGGTAGAAGCTCAAGAAGGAAGCAGTGTTTAATAATTCATTATCAAATAACACACTGTTATTATTATTATTATTATTAATATTATTATTATTAAAACGGTCTTTCGTAATTAGTCACCCCAGATGATGTCTTGGGGACAGTCCAATATTTTATAGGGTGTTAAGACCGGGTTTCCCCGGCATTGTAGTGCTTTTAACTACTCCGAAACACCTACAACTGGACCTAAACCTAACCCACCAACGTCTCATGAAAGAGTGCAGCCTAGGTCCCACGACTGCATGCAACCTATCTACCACCCCCTGGAATATCGGACTGTCTGTTTAGAGTGGGGGGAAAAACGAAAGCATCTAAAACTATTTTTTTTTTGTTCCACCCCCCCCCCCTCTCACCCCACCTCCTCCCATCCACCCTGCCCCCTTGAATATACTTTTATTAACTTTTTTGTCTTACTTATTTGTTATTTAAACTCACATCGTGCTAATTTATTACTTGAGTTGTACGATTCATTACGGTTAGTTTAATTTTAATAACAGCGGCAGCTTTTATTAATTTAAAGTAACAACGGATTCAGATCAAATCTTTTTACCAACTCATTCTTATGTAGCAGGTCCTTGTCAGAATGCTGCTCTCATCGCGGTCTGCCTGAAAGAAACTCGGTCTCTCGCCAGCTCTCCGACTTTGTGCATTTTCATACCCAGGGGTCATTTATATCCTGTGCACATCTTCGTGCAGGTCGGACCCTGCACCTCTTTGCTGGTACCCTGCCTCCTGCTATCTTTTTTCCAGCTCTCCGTGGCGCTTGATTTGGCCAAAATAACTGTTGGGAATAATAACAAAGACGCCAACTAGATATGTGTTTTCATAACCAGGTGAAACTTGGGCAATGAGCAGAAACCTGAAAAATATTTACTTTTCCTATGCTACCAGAACCAGACATGGTCACTCACAACAAAGCATAACAGAAAATAGTAGCCGTGGAAATGAGGTGTCTGAAGAAAAACTGTAGGAATGGCCAGAAGAGATAAAATCAGGAACGAGGCAATTCGGCACACAGTCAATTCTAGTTTACATACAGAGACAGCAAATCAAATTGTTTGCCCACTTGGAGAGAATGCTTTCTGATGCTATACCATACAAGGCAGATACCGATAGAGGAGAGCGACGTAGAGCAAGAGTTAGACCTGGAACAATATGTGAAGATAACATCAGAGAAACTCTGCAGTACCATGATGTGTCTATGGCTGAGGCAACCAGAAGAGCACAAAGCAGGACCTTATATCTTCCTCGACAACCGAAGCGGTAAAAGGGGAAGTAGAGAAGAAGAGGAAGAAGTTGTGGAGATATGGTTTTTTTAGAAAAATGTACAGATTCTAATGGGATGCTAAAAAACATAAGAGACAGTCCTCGTCGAGTAGAAGGTCTTTTGGAGAACGTCGATTTCATCACGGTCTATCTAAAGACATTATCTATATCCACGGGGATTGAGTGGTCTCGGGGCATGGCATCCGCCTCGAGTGCTGGAGGTCCCGGGTTCAAGCCCAGGTGAAAGCTGGGATTTTTCACGTGGACTTCTAGTAATTTCCTCTGGTCTCTGGACAGTAAGATCGGACGCCGGTTTGTATTGTTGCGCACGTAAAAAAAACTATTAAGTGGAAACACAGGAGATATTCTTGACTATTTGAGACATCATGTGTGTCCTAACTTCCTATGTGTCTTTCTCTCTTGTCAGTCACTTGAGATTTTCCAAAATGTTATGAATCTATTACATAATGCATTGTTATCTTGAAAACAACGTTGTTGGTGTCTGGTATTTTACATTTCACTTTATTCAGATTTTTGTGTATAGTGTTATTTAATCAGATTTCTAGTATACTGTGTTTTAACTATGATAGTGGTTCTATCTAGTCTGGGGGAAATCAAGTGGTGAGGAAGTCTGGCCAAGCTATGCCCAGGAATATCTATGGAAATTCTGTGGGCCAATAACATGAGCTACCTCATCCCCGGAAAGGTGTGTTAATGGTTTTTGAAACTGCGGAGTACTGCCTAGACCAATGCGAACCGACAACATACCATTGTTTTGAACTTTGGTTTTGTTCCAGACAAAAATTTTGAGTGTATATCCGGTTTACAGTTCTAGCGTATTTTATGCAGATTGTTGATAACTCCGACTTCTAAGAAAACATCCCTAATTAATTCACTTTTTACATTTCAAAGGACAGTAGGCATATTCTCCCCCTCCCAACTGCTCCCTCACACACCCCACTCTCCAACAGGACTCGGGAACCCACTCTATGATTTTCTGTTACCAAAACTATATATTTTCAAACCTGCCTAACTTTTTAAAAGTGACATTATTCTGTAAACAGTATATATAATTTGTATGTACTCATATGTCATTTCTAGGGAGGTCTTTGGCAGGGCACACATAGACATGTCTGAGGTAGTTGGTGATGTCGAGGACATTGATTCCATTAATGATCATGCCAGTATCAAGGATGTTATAGAAAGAGTGTGGCGCTATCACTCATCAAGGTAATATATGTTTCAATACCAGGAGTAGTCGTCGTCTTCTCCTTCTTCTTTTGCGCGTGCGCCGGCTGTTAACTCTCGCATGAAAGTTCTGGTCGTTCGTCCATTTCTGGACTCTAGTCCTGTTCCAGAAACTAAGTGTTGCGTATACATCCTTTTCACAGGTCTGAGTTATTTTCATGCAGACTGTTGGTTGCTTGCCTCTAAGGCAGATGTACTCTGACTTCGAAGGAAGCTCCCAATTAATTGACTCTTACGACATGCTTTTGCGCAGGCTGTGGGTCTTTTCTTGTTTTCCCAACAATGGGGCCCCGGAACCCACACGGGGAAGGAGTAGTAGTAACTGGGCATGTGTGGTTTTACAGAAGAATGATGAGAACGCTACTGGCAGTTCAAAACTTGTAGTGAGTAATTTGTGTGTGTGTGTCTCATTTTTATAGACTATACTAAACGGGTGGTCCAAAGAGTCATGTATTAGCGAACAGAGAGTCGAGTTGAAGTGAAGATGAACTTTATGAGGCAAGCACAGATTTTGTATAGGTGGGCCACGGCCAGCTCCAGATTTATACAGCCGGACGTGGGTGGGCAAAGGTCGGGAGAAAACGGACAGTGCGAGTTATGTGTGGGAACATTCTAGAACGAAAAGAAGAGGCTATTTAAGCCATGAAAAACTGAGTTATTTGGGTCTTGTTTCTATCTAGTCTTGTTGAATTGAGAGCGTGATTGCTTTAACTTCTCAGTTTTGAGAAACCTGGCTTATGAATCCATGACGTCACGGAATGAAAGAATACAAGCAATCTACTACTGTGTAGTTTTCTGATGTTGTTTGTGAGTTTTCGACGTGCTTGCATGAGCTGAAGTGTCAGTGATTATTCTTACAATTGTCTTAAGTACTCGGATGCGTGCCAATATGGCTAGAACTTTAGACATCCGTTCATCTGACATTGTCAGAAGTGTTGTCATCTTTTTGGTGCTTTCCTCAACGTGTGTTCCAGTTTGCTGTTTTACAGTCTAAAATATATGTAACATAAAAGTAAATAAATACCAATAAAACTGAAATAATGCACGTCGGTATAATTCCTCGCCCGCTTCATAGATGGTTGAATGGGATTGGTCTGAAGCAAGTTAAAAGCAGAGACGAGAGGATAGATCAGGAAAAAAGAACAAGGTGCCAATTATTGAGCGCACTTATATAAAACTAAAGCCGTTATTAAAGACATTGAAGCATAAGTGTGGACGCCAAAAACATTATGAACAGCATATTCATATTAACAAGTTTGAGGTTTGAGGTATGAACAACTGATCAACAGCATAGCACACGTGTAGTAACCCATAAGGGTTCCGTTCTTCATCCAACTTAAGTCTGAGTCTGAAAAAGCTCAACACAGCGCACAGGCTCTGTAGCATCGTTTAGGATCCTGAAATATTTTGGGTATATTTTTAATTCCAAATGGTCAGCGCCGTTAGGCAACTCATTTCGATTTCCAGCTGCCATGGAGATTTTTTTACGTGCGCATCAAAACACACGGGCTTCCGATCTCACTACCCATAGACAAAGGAGTATTACTAAAAGTCCAAGTCCACGTGAAAAAATCCCACCCCTTCCAGGGGATTGAACCCGAAACTTCTAGCACTCGAGGCAGACACCCCCCCCCCCCCACCTCCCAATTCATAGCAACACTGGGCAATCAGAGCAACTAATGATGCAATGATTTGCTAACTATTTCTCCCCAACGGCGCTTGAGAGAGAAAAAAAAATGAGGATGACGAGGAAAACAATGGCTAACCTATAAGAGAATAGCATAAGGGACATAGTGGTCTCGTGGTATGAGGTCCCGGGTTCAAGCCCCGGTGAAGGCTAGGAATTTTTCACACGGACTTCTAGTAATTTTCCCCTGGTCTCTGGACAGTAAGGTCGGACGCCTGTGTGTATGCTTGCGCCCTAAAGAAAATTCTTAGTAGTTGGCTATCGAAACGAGTAGCCACACATCACTGCCGAGGAACAATCTGCAGTTACAAATCTACCCAAAGTATTTCAGGATCCTCACCGGTGCAACTGACTTCCTGCAGTGCGATGAGATTCTTCATACTCCGGCTTGAGTCAGAAGTAGAAAGGATCACTTATGGGTTACACGTGTGCTGTGACGTTGATTCTTTGATATAAACATAAACAGACAAACAC
This sequence comes from Candidula unifasciata, assembly GCA_905116865.2. NCBI lineage: Eukaryota > Metazoa > Mollusca > Gastropoda > Stylommatophora > Geomitridae > Candidula > Candidula unifasciata. Next base: position 11,239 of record CAJHNH020004266.1, on the reverse strand, counting down.
AATAACAGAATAGCATAACTTTTATTTTCTGAGAACGTCGTGAGAAGAGGAAAATTGGAGTACGTTATGACAACGGAATATTTGCAAATGGAAAAGGACAACGAGGCACAAGGAGATTAACAGAACCATTCTAATAAACGCATTAGCTTGTTTCAAAATATATATCTGCCCTAATATTTCCAATGTCTCAAAATTACTTTACTATTTATTCAGGCTTACACATAATGCAAACTTTCTGTTTCTATATGGTTTTTCTTCAGCTCTAGCGACTGCTTGACACAAACAGAAACGGCAGAAATGCTATGGCGACATCTTCAAATAAGAGGATTCATCTCTAAAACGATCTCACTTCCTCCCAATCAAAGTAAAAATGGTGTGCTTTCACTGGAAAACTTCAAATCAGCTGCCATTCGAGCATACGAGCAATCCGAACCCAGACACATTAGAATGCGGCAGCGAGAAGAAGCCATGATGGAAGCCTACAGTCTTGTCCCGAGGGAGACCCTGGAGAAACTGTCCCAGCTCTACGCAGAGGACTGTTTATTGTTTGATTACTCGTGTGATATCGATAGGTTTCTCAGTCACAAAATGCAGCCGTTTTATTTTATTGGTGTCTGAATAACATTTAATTCTGCAAATCCTTTTCGTCTGTCCATTAATTGAAGAAGAAAATATTACGTTCATCCTGCTGCGAGAAATATCGACTATAATTGAGATCAGGTATCTTTGTGCCAAATTGTTTGCCAAAAAAATGTAGATTGCACCAAAACGAGGGGCTTGGACTGGTACTTTGGTACCTGGTGATGGTTGTTGGGGAGGAGGCTGGTGTGCATCATATATTTTATTTTATGAGTTTCTTCTAATACATATTTCGTTTAATTATTCACCTCCTTTCGTCTATCCAAGGACAAGCGACCACATTCAACCTACTGCCAGCAGTATCAGCTACAACTGTGTTCTGGTTTCATTGTGCCAGACATGTTGGTTGGTCAGTCAGTCAGTCAGTCAGTCAGTCAGTCAGTCAGTCAGTCAGTCAGTCAGTCAGTCAGTCAGTCAGTCAGTAGAATGTCCTTTGCAGAACCTTGCTCTTATATAACCCTCCAGAAAACTTCTCGATCACAAGCAAGATGTCCCGCGTCCGATACACCCATTTGGAGATCCTCTGCCATATCCTGCACCCATCTACTCTTCCTCTCTTCCCAGACACATTTTTGTTCTCAGCGGCGTCCGTGGCTTAAGCGTTGCGAGTCTGACTCATCATTCCAACGTACCGCGATCGAAACCCACTGCTGGCTGCGTGGATTTTTATCATTGTATGGGCGTCGTAGGTCGACCCAGCTTAAAATGGGTACCTGTAAGGCTGTACTGGGGAAGTAAAGACGGCCGGTGTAATGCTCACCACATTACCCACCTAGTGCCGAAGGCCTGTAAAAATATGGGCTCTTTTCCCATATACCCGATACGCCTAAAAGCATAAAAAGGTATTTTTACTCTCCTGTGTTATTTTTTTATTTTTATTATTGTTCTCTCTAAACTTTGGTGACGTTTCAAGTGACCAAAATATTTTGTGTGTGTGTGTGTGTGTTTTGTTTTATAATCTTTAATAGCCACCCTTCTTCAATATTCAGTTCTTAAAGTATGGATGCATTTGTTCTTTACTTTAACCATGATATTCTTAGAATCCGTATATTCAAGGGCATTTACAAGGTATTCAACTTTTTTAGTAAGTGTCAAAGTCTCACAGGCGTATGTTGCAAAGGGAAAGATGCATGCTCTTAGAAATTTAATTTTTGTAGATCTGTCTGTCCCACTCCAAAATGTATTCAGTTGTTTTAGTCTTTGAAGAGAAATCTATAGTCGTCGTTTAATGTCTTTCATTGCGTCACTATTATTGGTAGTCAATGACCCAAGATATTCAACATTTTCCACAACCTCCTCATTAACATATATTTGTTTCTGCATAGTAGTTTTATCTGTTTGCATGATCTTTGTCTTTTGCTATGTTAAGATATAAATAAAAGGTTGTGATTGTCACTATTTCTTTGGGTTGAGGTTATTACATTTTCTGTACCAGTATGTTGGTTAAGAAGTGTTTAAGTCCATCAAAACGAGTCGCCTAGACTGTTACTCTAGTGCCTGGTAATGGCTTTTGTGAAGGGAGCTGGTATGCACCATATATATATATATATATTTATATATATATATATATATATATATATATATATATATATATATTTATATCTATACACACATATACACTCACCCACTTACCCACGCACTCACACACACATATATACATACATACACACACGTGTGCACGCCCACGTGAAAATGCATGTCTATGTGTTTGCATACACACATACACAAACATATATATAACATACATAAGACATACATACATACATACATACATACACATACATACATACATACATACATACATACATACATACATACATACTACATACATACATACATACATACATACATACATACATACATACATACATACATACATACATACATACATACATACATACATACATACATACATACATACATACATACATACATACATACATACATACATACATACATACATACATACATACATACATACATACATACATACATACATACATACATACATACATACATACATACATACATACATACATCATACATACATACATACATACATACATACATACATACATACATACATACATACATACATACATACATACATACATACATACATACATACATACATACATACATACATACATACATACATACATACATACATACATACATACATACATACATACATACATACATACATACATACATACATACATACATACATACATACATACATACATACATACATACATACATACATACATACATACATACATACATACATACATACATACATACATACATACATACATACATACATACATACATACATACATACATACATACATACATACATACATACATACATACATACATACATACATACATACATACATACATACATACATACATACATACATACATACATACATACATACATACATACATACATACATACATTACATACATACATACATACATACACATACATACATACATACATACATACATACATACATACATACATACATACATACATACATACATACATACATACATACATACATACATACATACATACATACATACATACATACATACATACATACATACATACATACATACATACATACATACATACATACATACATACATACATACATACATACATACATACATACATACATACATACATACATACATACATACATACATACATACATACATACATACATACATACATACATACATACATACATACATACATACATACATACATACATACATACATACATACATACATACATACATACATACATACATACATACATACATACATACATACATACATACATACATACATACATACATACATACATACATACATACATACATACATACATACATACATACATACATACATACATACATACATACATACATACATACATACATACATACATACATACATACATACATACATACATACATACACACACATACATACATACATACATACATACATACATACATACATACATACATACATACATACATACATACATACATACATACATACATACATACATACATA
>CAJHNH020004266.1:0-5000 GCA_905116865.2 Candidula unifasciata | reverse complement strand
TCTATCTATCTATCTATCTATCTATCTATCTATCTATCTATCTATCTATCTATCTATCTATCTATCTATCTATCTATCTATCTATCTATCTATCTATCTATCTATCTATCTATCTATCTATCTATCTATCTATCTATTCTATCTATCTATCTATCTATCTATCTATCTATCTAAAAAAATAATAAAGGTCCCTTTTCCACGCCTTTAGGTTTATAGGGCTTATAGGGCTAGACCTATATTCTTATAAACAAATCAGCACTAGATGGGTGATGTGGTCAGCATCTCTTCGGACGCCTTTACTTCCCAGGAATACAACCAGTAACCACTCACAGCTGGATCGACCTGGGAGTCAAGGTCATTTTTGAAAAAAGTCCGTTTCCCCCAGGAAGCTAACCCACGACCATCCGATCCGCACGCCAGCGTCCAGCCGGTACGCCACGGCGACTACCTGGATACGATGAGTACATGCCAATTTATATATTGCATTCTTTATTAAACAGCGATATAGTCATTTTAATGATGTTTCAAAAACAATATTGATTCTGCTTCGGACTAGAGACAAATAATGTAGCTAAAACTTATATCTTAGTAAACTTGACAGTTTTTTTTATATTTTGCTACATTTGCAACATATGAGAAATAGATATATGTTTTATCTAAGCAATAACCAAAAATAGCGTCAATAATATTTGTAGATTATTTTATCAAATAATGTTATACATGACGATAACGAAATTGTATGCGGTGATTCTTGGAGCAAATGAGGATTAAAATAAATGTAATAGGAATAGTTTTTTTTTAATTTTTTTTTAATTAATATTATTAGAGTTGCAACCATGACCACAAACATAATTACAAGTAAAATTCTGGGAGCAAAAAAAAAAAAAAAAAGATTGGTAAAATTTGTAATAGGAGATGTTTGTGTTGATTCGTGGAAAAAAAATAATGAAAAGTAATAGAATGCCTTTTGCTGATTCAGAGTGCCAATGAAGATTGGACAATAAATGTAATACGACTAGATTTTGTTGATTCTTGGAAAGTAAGAATTAAAATTAATAGACTGCCGTGTGCTGATACTTCCAGGAAGTAAACAATTACGTGAATTGTAAGCATGATATCAGATGTTGTTGTGTAGTGGATAGATTTGCACATTCTGGTCTGTAAATCTTGGGTTCCAGCCCGCATCGAGTCGGGTTTAAATTCAAAATTGACTTTTAGTTTCCAAGCCAGCCCAGTCTAATTTCTAGTTACCAGGGAATATCCCGAGGAATCTAAGAAATCCGCGTGTGGGCTCCTGGGCCCTATTGTGTGCGAAAACAAGAATAGAGCCACAGTCTGCCCAAGAAGCATCTGGTAGGAGTTAACTAATTGAGGATTTCCTTCAGAATCGGAGTCTATCTGCCTTAGCAGCAAGAAACAACCAACAGCACACAAACGAGCCAGTAAAACGGATGCACATGCAAAACAGCTCCTGGCACAGAGCCAAAGTCAAAAAAGGACGAACAACCAGGATTTTCCTTCAGAGCTTACAGAAAAAAAGTAGAAGAAGAAGTCCTGACAAATAAAGGCGTCCAGAAAGATGTTGACAACAAGACCCACGGAATACAGTAAAGATCCCTTTTCACGCCATTCGGCTCATTGGGCTATGGGCAGAGATTCCCTTATTTTTACAGACCATCAGCATCAGCATTACGCCGGCTGTCTTTACTTTCACAGGACAACCCATCCTGGTACCCATTTTAGGCAGAGTCGACCTGCGACGTCCCATACCACGACAAAAAGCCACGCAGCCTGTAGTGGGTTTCGATCGCGGTATGCTGGCTTACGAGTCGGATTCGCAACGCCTTAGCCACGGACGCCGCGCGTCTATAAAATTATGATTCCAGCAAAATATGTTCGATGCGTCACCAGCATTTAAAAAAAATTATCTTAATTTTTTATTTTACTGATCGATGTTAATGTGTTATTTTCATCCAACAAATGAATCATCATCATCATCATTGTCGTCATTTTGCACTTAAGTCGTTAAGCTTTGTGGGGAGGAAGAGTTTGCGATCCACTGTTTGATGGGCAGCAATGGCTGTTGTCATGTCGTGTCCATATAGATGCTCTTTAATGTAATAAATCCATTTCTCCTAGGGCAGCCTCCTGCTATCGCTTCAGACTCTTTCATGTTTAGCTCCTGCCTTGGTAGTTGACCTGGCTGCATTCTTACTAAATGACCAAACCATCTGATCTTCTGTTTCTCACTAAATTTGCTGTATGGTGTTGTTCCTGCAGTCTGTCCGATAATATCATTTCCAAATTTGTCTCGGATAGTTGAGTTGGCGGCTTTTGTGAGCCATCTCTTTTCACATGTGTTAATTTTATGTAGGTTAGCCTTTGATAATGTCTGAGTCTGGCGCACTGTTGATATGAATATATTGTTTATAATTTCTTCTCGTTTTTATGCTCAAACTTATGTTTGAATGTTCTATTAACGGTGTCAGTTGTTATATAAGTACACATGTGAATAAGTATATGAAATATTAGTTGATAGTGTTGATCATAGAGAAGAAACAACATAAAACTACAAGAAATAGTGAATTTTATTCATGTATCAAATAAAACAATTTGAACAGTATTCTGATATGATGATTACTTTGGGAAATAAGACTGTCAATCTTGTGAAAAAACAATTTATAATGTGCACTGATAACTAAAAATGTTGAAAAATGTACAAGTCCTCTTCTTCTTCTTCTTCTTTTTCTTCTTCTTCTTCTTCTTCTTCTTCTTCTTCTTCTTCTTCTTCTTCTTCTTCTTCTTCTTCTTCTTCTTCTTCTTCTTCTTCTTCTTCTTCTTCTTCTTCTTCTTCTTCTTCTTCTTCTTCTTCTTCTTCTTCTTCTTCTTCTTCGCCGGCTATAAACTGAAAAGTTCTGGTTGTTCGTCCACTTCTGGACTCTAGTCCTGTTCCAGAAACTGAGTGTTGCGTGTACATCTGTTTCAAAGGTCTAAGTTATTTGCATGCAGACTTTTGGTTCCTTGCCACTCAGGTAGCTGTACTTCGACGTTGTAGGTGTCTCCTAATTAGTCGACCTTCATGACATGTTTTTTGACAGACAGTGGGTCTATACTTCTTCCCCCCCCCCCCCTTTTTCACACAACAGGGTCCTGAAACTCACACAGGGAAACGTACAAGTAATTTAGCATATGGTAAATAAACATGTAGAGGTTACTTATATTGAATAAAGATGAAACAACAAACAATAGATTGTGCAACTTATGGCCTGACGCATTTCGTGTATCTCGTTGGGTGCATATCACAAACAGCAACAACTGAATACACATGGAGCACACAAAAATGAATCCTTCTAATTGAAATACAAAATTTTTTACGGTAGACAAAATCTTTATGTCTTACCTGTGTGTTGTGTGTGTGTGCGTGTGTTCAGTAATTACCTTAGTGTACGCGTGACGAGATACACATAAATATACCAGCCAATAGACTGCACAATCCTCCTCTTCTTCTTGCCTTCTGTATTCAACTTTAGAACGGAGAAACATTGCAACGATTGCATATTTTACTGCTGCCAATATGGCATACGGTTCACAATCTCATTGAGAATGAGAGTTTTACTACAAAATGATGCTGTATTTTTTTCCCAACCATTCTTGTCTACTGTGAAAAGAGGCAGCTGGGTGGCAAATATCATTTTCTATTTTGCTTTATGTCGGCTCTGTGTCTAAGTCGATGCAAACGCTTCGTAATGCCTGGATGCCGGGTTCGATCCCAGCTGCGGGTTATGCGCCTTGCATTGGTTTCGACAGTGGTATCAAGAAAGCCGACCGTACAGAAACAATGGCAAACTACTAAACGTAAATTTGCCTAGAAAAACCACACAGCAGCCAGGGGCTGTTGGGGTTGGTTCTGCAACGTCCTGTAAAGAATACGCAACTAATTTTATATTGCTTAATACAGCATAAGACTATTCCGATCAGTACAGAGAAACATTTCATACAAAACATAATTATTCCATCTCTATTCTACCGGTGCCCAGAGATGATAACTAACAACAGTGCAGAAAAAAATAACGATGTCACGGATGTGGGCACACTTTCAGGAAGCCATAGGAACAGAAACTGTTCAGTGCAAACGAGAATTTTTTTAAGCTTTCACGCATTAAAATATATATATATATAAATCATTGATTGAGTATTTCAAATAATATCAATATTGTTTATGTTAACATCACTGTGTATATGAAACTTGTTATTTACAAATTAAAAACGGGATGAAAACACCGGTCCATGGCTCATGCAGGTGCAGCCAACAACAAAAGGTTCAAGAACATAATGCCACTGGTCTCCTTCAGTGCTCAAGTCATTCATGCGTCTCATTACTGGAATGTATTGACGAATCTGGCCGAAGAAGTATCAAAATTGTTGTCAAGACAGCTTCACTGTAATATTAGTCAGTGATTGAGTGTGTGATTCATTGAGTGCACAGGTGGGTTAGTGAGTGAGTTAGTGATTGAGTGAGTGAGTGAGGGCGTGCGTACCTGCGTGTGTGAGTGAGTACGTGAGTAAGTGCGTGAGTGAGTACGTGCTTGCCTGAGTGAGTGGTAGTCAGCCAGCCAGTCAGTCTTTCAGTCAGTGGGGGGGGGGGGGGGGGGGGGGGTTAATTGAATAAAAGGAAGGAAGTGAGTGAGTGAGAAAGCAGGAAGTGAGAAAGGGCGTGAGGAGAAACAGAGAAAGAAAGAAACGAAGGAGAAGAGAAGATGTGTGTGAGAAGAGCAGAAAGTGCGTACTTGTTTGTGTGAGTGAGTGCGTGAGTGAGTGCGTGAGTGAGTACGTGTGTGCGTGAGTGTGTGGTAGTCAGTCAGTCAGTCTGGGTGTGGGGGGGGGGGAGTAAATAAGTGAGTTCGGAGTTGTTAGTCATTTATAGTCTCATATTAAATACTGACAAATTGCTGGCTTGCGCTTTCATATCATAAAATACAAACATACAGACAGACAGACAG
>CAJHNH020004265.1:0-43343 GCA_905116865.2 Candidula unifasciata | reverse complement strand
TTTAATGTCTTTTTCCCGGCCTCGAAGGCGGCACAGACGCGCTCTTCACCATACTTTACCGATGGTCATGCAATCGTGGTTGTGTGTGTCAAGGGACTCTCATTATTCACCAGCCAGTCAGTCCCCACAGCATTGATGATATCTGGCTCTGTCCATGTTTCTATCGGCTCGTTTTGTTTTTACGCCGGCATGACCAGGTGTGCAATTCCAGGTCTTCTTCGTCTTCTCTTCCACCTTGACACAACTCATCGAAGTGTCAGGGGGGGGGGGGGGGGGGGGGGGGGGGGGGGGGGGGGGGTGTGGTGGGTGGGCGTGGAGGATGTAATGTTCATTGATGAAGCTCTCTAAAGATCACTATTAAGAGCAAATCCAGGTAACGGGAGTTAAGTGCGACTTTCGAAAGCGTCTACCGATTCAGAGCGTATGATACTTGTTAGAGCCTCTGCAGCGAACTCATGGAGTTTGATTCAATTACTGCATGTGTGGCTGCTAGTTAGTGCCTGAGGACAAGAGTGGACAAACTGTGGGAACAATGCTTCATGAGGCTGTTATATCCACATGAGTCATCCCCAGTAGGGCCACTACCTGGAAGCTCAGGCCTTTTTAGCCCTCCCCCCCCCCCCCCTATCAACGAAAGTTGGGAAAAAAACGAGGGAAAGAGGCTTACAAAATTTCCAAGGGGGATAAGCGGCCCCTATCCTAACCAGGTCTAGTAGTTCTTGATTTGTTAATACATTTCATATAATATCAAGTAGAGTAGAACCTCGCTTAACGAGCACCTCGTATAACGAGTAATTCGTATAACAGGCAAAACAAATTGTAAAAAAATGACTGGCTTAACGAGCGACGTTTCGCATAACGAGTGTCGAGGAGAGGGGAAATCCCAAATTGTGCGCATGTTACATCAGTGTTTAGCTCTTGTTCCAGTACCATCGTAGTGTCGCTTGTGATCACACATTTTCTCAAACTTGTGTTATATTGTGATATATGTACATGAATCCTCCAGGCCTGGATCTATCTGAAAAATTTAAGTTAATCAAGATCAAGTTTTTGCCTCCCAACATCACTCCGTTACTCCAGCCCATGGACCAGCAAGTTATTTTTAACTTTAAGAAGCTCGACGCTTAAGCACTCTTCGAGCATTGTTTTTTAAGGGACTGAAGGGACCAACTTCGCTGTCAAAGAGTTTTGGAAAAAATTACTTCCACATCGTTGCCTGCCTCAAGATGATCAAAAAGACGGGGGAATGGGTTACCAAGAGAACCCTAACTTCTGCTTAGAAGAAGCTTTGGCCGGAGAGCTTTGTCGATTTGTGACTTTGAGGGGTTCGTGACAGTACCTGTGGAAGCTGTAGTCAACGAGACTGTGTCTTTGGCTACTATCATGGGATTGTAGGTGGATAACAGTGATATCGAAGAGCTTGTGGAAGATCACAGCAAAGAGCTGACCACCCAAGAGCTTATGGAGTTGCATTGTGTTTCACAGCAAGAAGTTTTGGAGGAAAGTTTGTCAGAGGAGGAGGCGGTGGTAACAGAAAAGCAACAATCTTCTGGCGAAAAAAGAGAAATGCTGAAAGCATGGCAAACTGTTGCATCTTACATTGAGAAGCCTCACCCTAATAAGGACGGGGTTATGCGCGTTGCAAATTTATTTAATGATAATGCTGTGTCGCATTTTCGCCAAATTTTGAAGTGTCGGCAAAAACAAATGTCTCTGGACATCTTTCTAGAAAAAAAAAAAAATTATCTATGTATCAGAATTACTTTGACTTTTTTTTGGTGCTAATCGAATTCACATTCCAAATGGGTTCGTTCCTCGTTTGAAGAAAAGATGAAGATGATTCACTCTCCTTAACAATATGCATATAATTTTCTTTGAATAAACTTTATACATAGCACTTTGTGAGTATTTATTTCGACACGGAACGCATTATCGTTTTTTACATTAATTTATATGAGAAAAGGTGTTTCGCATAACGAGTGTTTCGCTTAACGAGTATGATTCTGGAACGAATTATGCTCGTTAAGCTAGGTTCCACTGTATAATATAATTATTATTAGTATTATTTGTTATTACTAAAGTAAAGTAAAGGCCTTTTTACATGCCATTGGCGCATCGGGCATATGAAGCTAGACCACTGGTGGATGGTGTGATCAATATCAGCCGGCCGCCTTTACTTCCCAGGACTATATCTGGTACCTATTTAAGTCGAGGGAAGTAAAGGAGCCCGGCACGATGTTGACCACATCACCCACTGAGTGCTGATTGGTCTATAAAATATAGGTATAGCAATATATACTCATCACACCTAAAGGCGGGGAAAAGGCTTCGGTACTTTTGCTACAAGGTCGGAGTTGATTAGCAAATACCGAGGAGAGCTGTCAACCAGAATGGGAGATAATGTCCTAAAATTAGAATGCTTGGTCATGGAAGAAGGCAATTAATTCCGCATTTTATCAACCCCCGGTTCCCTCTGGGCTTTAGACTCGTTTAGGAGAATCCTCAAGCAAGTTATACACTAGGACAGTGTTTCCCAAACTTGTAGTGGTCGCGGCCCCTTTTTTCAATTAAAAATTCTCCACGGCGACCTAACATAAGTAAAAGTCTTACTATTCGTGTCTTGGTTAAATTAATTATGAAGCTTTTACAATATTTTGCGGCGCCCCTGTGAAGAGGTCGCGGCTCCCAGGGGCGCCGCGGCGCACAGTTTGGGAATAACTGCACTAAGTACTTGGGTACCCTGATAAAAGATGTATTACAGAAGCTGAATGTAGAATAACTCGAGCAAAGGTCACATTTTACAAAACGAATAGTATTCTTTGCAATCTGACTTTGTCAATTGAGGCGAAAAAAGAAGAATTCTCAAGAGCTGTATTATTCCTATCCTGATATCCGGAAGTGAATCATGGACAATTTGACGATTAGTGAAAGATTAGTTGGACGCAGCGCAGAAGTGGTTTTATAGAGGAATCATGGGAAAACCCTGGATAGATTACAAAAAGTAATGAAGAGGTCTTGCTAAGTCGATAATTTAAAAAAAAAAAAACAACCAGGGCAGCCAAATATACACACACAAGAAAAAAAAATCAGGTACGTTGACATAAAAATGATAAATAAAACATTTTTTAAAAGTGAAAAACAAAAGGGGGGGGGGGGGGTGGGCCGAGGAAAGCGGTAAAGTGGGGGGGGGGGAGGGGGGGGTGAGGAGGGGAGCCTCAGCCCAACCGCTTTACGAACTAAGAACAAAAATAGTTGCAAAGTATACATATATATGTGTGTGTCTGTGCGTGTGAGTATGTTTGTGTAGTATGTTATGTGTAGACTTGGGTTAAAAATAGAACTTCTATGCTCTCGCCGTGTGAATCCAGGAACCCTTCTATTTCTGGGGGAAAAGAACAGACTCCCTCAATCGTTAAGGAACATGAGCCTTGTCGAAGTTAGCAACAAAAATAAAATGTCTAGTAGCAAGTAATGTGTGTGTATATATATATATATATATATATATATATATATATATATATATATATCTATAATATATATATATATATATATATATATATATATATATATATATATATATATATATTTGTATGAGGTAATGGGAAAATGAATGTATAGTACTTACAAATCGAACTTCTGTGTGAGCTAATGGGACCCATTGTGGGGGAAAAGAATAGACTCACTGTCCCATATCAAGCATGTCGTAAAAGGTGACTAGCGAGGGGAGATTGCTGAAAGCGGATGTGTTAGGCATAAGGGCGAAGATATTGCAGCCCAAATTCAAACTACACAGCATACCAACCGCCCTTATAAGTGCAAACAAAGGGGGGGGGGGAAAGAGAATAGTTGCAGTAGCAGCAGCAACAGTACTAGTGGTGGTGGTAGTAGTAGTAGCTTGCCATCAATAAATAACTTCCTTATTCTATAACAATCAAAGTATCAAATATATACAAATATCCCAAGTGGGTTTGTTAAAATATGTCCTCTAATTACTAGGATAAATTTATGGTTTCTTACTGGTATTTAGTTTTTCCACTTTAGCTTAAGACTTAAGGGCAAAGAAACCGCCAAACGATCCCATCGGCTTTTCTCCAGGCTTGACTTCCAGTCTGTGGATAGTTTTAAACTGATCCACGTTACTAATCATCTGTAGAAATCTAAGTTGTTCTAGTGTATGAATCCTGAGATGATAAATGCCTGACCCCCCCCCCCCCCCCCCCCCCCCCCCCCCCACCCCCTCCCCAGTCCATTAGTTTTACGACAGTGGATAACGGAATGTTTTGAAAGTCGACATAATGTCTAATGTGGGGATAACTGAATGTTTTGAAAGTATACATAATGTCTAATGTGGGGATAACGGAATGTTTTTAAAGTATACATATTGTCTTATGTGGGGATAAGGGAAAGTTTTGAAAGTATACATAATGTCTAATGTGGGGATAACAGAATGTTTTGAAAGTATACATAATGTCTAATGTGGGGATAACGGAATGTTTAGAAAGTGTACATAATGTCTAATGTGGGGATAACGGAATGTTTTGAAAGTATACATAATGTCTAACGTGGGGATAACGGAATGTTTTGAAAGTATACATAATGTCTAATGTGGGGATAACGGAATGTTTTAAAAGTATACATGCTGTCTAATGTGGGGATAACGGAATGTTTTGAAAGTATACACAATGTCTAATGTGGGGATAACGGAATGTTTTGAAAGTATACATAATGTGTAATGTGGCGGGGTATCATTATGGATGTTAGTCTTGTTTACTAATACAACATTCTTCATTAAGACAACTGTATCTCTCTCTCTCTCTCTCTCTCTCTCTCTCTCTCTCTCTCTCTCTCTCTCTCTTTCTGCCTTCTATCCCCTAATGGATCATAGGCCCTCAACAAACTTAGACCAAGTCTTTATATCCTTTGCTATTGCATGCAGCTCACCCAATGTCATCCCCATCTTTTTCTTCTTCGGCTTCCTTCTCCGTGTGTTTTTGTCCTGCACTTATTTCGATGCCCCTGTGGGTTCCAATGCAAAGACATTCTAGTTATACTGTTCTCATGTTTTCTCAACGTGTGTCCTATCCAACGCCAGCGTCTTTTCTTCATCTGATGGTCCACTAGAACTTGTTTAGTTCTCTCTCAAATCTCAACATTAGTGATTCTGTCATACCATTTAATTCCCACCAGTAAAGGAATATGTGTAGTTTATTATTAACTGACTAAGTTGTCCTCCCTGTTTCCGCTCCATACAGCAGTTCTGATTTGACATTATAATTTAACATTTTAAGTTCAATATTAGTTTTAATTTCTTTTGACCTCTACACATTTCCTAGTGCTATGAAAGCTCCTCTTGCCTTTTGTATTTGCAATGGAATATTACTATCAGACAATAGTCTACTTCAAGGTAATGCGATGAACACAACAGTACCCGGTCAAGATAAGACTAACCCAACAATCACCTCAAGATGTGCGTTGTGTTGTCCGTCCGTCACAGGCGATGATGACGAGTCCTTTTATCCACTGGTGACTGGATTAGATTTTGTGAGTGCGCAGATGGCCGATGAGGCTAATTCTAGCACTGACAGTTTTGGAATTGAGGCCGCACATTCTCTATCGTCCTTTTCAGGATGAATTTTTTTATTTGAAGCTCCACCCTGGCTTTTGCCGGGGGCCGCAATATAGACAGGCCATAAATATGGCCAAATGTCTGAACGCGGTTTCTGGGACCTCTCCACGGCGAACCTCATCCGCATGGTGGCACTTTGTGTCATCGGATGTTTATCGCTTGTGTGATGTCCTGGAGGGGTAGAAAGTCAGTCAGTCAGTCAGTCATTGAGGCAGCATCTCTCTGGTGATTTACTTCAGTGTCTTACCTGGCTTGTCTTTTCTGAATTGCTGCTGCAGTTCTAGCAGCTTCTTAGGCCACAGCTCCTTGATGAACAGAGGATGGGCCCTCACATGCAGCGACGTCCCAAATAATGAATCTATCACAGCAGCTTTACTCAAGATAACAAAACTAGCGCTAGAGTTCCCATCAAAATAATGAGACTAACGTAGTCATGCTCAAGATAATAAGTTGAATCTGTTAACACACAGTAGATTAACACTTAGAAGAAACATTACCAACTAGGACATATTCCCAACTTGTCTACATGAAAAAGTTAGTTTCGTGTTCTGCAGAGAATATTGCCAACCCAAACCCCAACATTTGTTGTTGTTGATTACAGTGATTTCAGTAGGCAATTTTACATTTAGTAGTTTGCCATTGCGCTATTACATTTCGGCTCTCAGGTCCACTGTTGAAACCAACACAAGGCAGTCCTTTACCAAATGGCCCGCAGCTGCGACCTAACCCGGCACCAGAGAATTACAAAGCGCGCGTTCACAGCGACTAAAAGGACTCTTTCAAGCCAGTGGCACGTTGAGCATATGGTGTTACGACTATATTTTCAGAGACCAGCTGGCACTCGATGTTTGATGGGGTTAACATCACACCGACCACCTTTACGTCCCAGGCCAGGAATGTCATGGTAACCATTTTATCCTGGGTCGACTTGGAAGTAAAGGTCAATTATAAAAATTAGGACTCGATGCAGGCTCGAACTCAAGACCACTGGGCCGGTAGGCCTGTGTCTAGCAGGTGCTTGATTTAGGTATGAGCTGAATAAGCTACATGTAGATCCCCAGAATCTGCAAGGGCCTCACAATCTGCAGGGGCCACAACAAATTCCTTTTTTGTTTCGCAGATGCAGTTTTCTTTTAATGTATTGTACATGTACTTTTCTTGTCATAGAGCACTTAGAGAACCATCATCAGCATCAATTTTAGTTTCTGCCGTTGAGTGGCGTGGGGAGAAACAGTTTGCGATCTAATTGCTAGATGGGCAGCAATAACTCTTGCCATTCTGTGTCCACGCAGTAGCTCTTGAATATCATTAGTCCATTTTCTCCTCGTGCGGCCTCTTGCTTTTTTCACATCAGATCTTTTCACGTTGGCAATTGTTTTGGCTGCATTCTTAATAGATGATCAAACCATTTGTTCTTCTGTTTCTCAGTGAATTTGCTGCGTCTGTATGATAATATCAGTTTTGACTTTGTCTCGAATAGTTAAGTTGGCAGCTTTTTCCCAAAGGAATCTCATTTCACAGGTGTTAATTTTACGTAGATTAGTCTTTGATAATGTCAAAGTCTGGCCATGATCGACTGTAGTAGTAGGCCTTGTGGCAAATTTGGTCACGTCACTTCCTTGAGCTGACGCAAAATGGCGGTCACATGTGTTTCAAATGTGTTAGATTTAATAAAAAAAAAATTTTTTCGGTCACTGAGTAAAATTAGTAATTTTACCTTTCGTTTGATTGCTTTATAAGTGGTGTTTCTTGAAAAAGATTTCATAAGTTCTTCATGTGATTCTCTTTGGATTTATATACAATATGTTGTGTTTTCGAGGAGCTGAGTTTCAAAGCTAAGAAGGAAAAACAAAGCTACACTGTATGTTCTTGGAGCTTTTCGTTTGCTAGTATGGTACAACTGATAATATATCTGGTGTTAACATTTTATAATTTATTAAATGTTACTATTATTATCATTATATATGCAATAATTATTCCGAATATACAGGGTGGACAAGAAGAATATTGCAAATATATTTGGTGGACGAGAAGAATATTGCGAATATACTGGGTGGGCAAGAAAAATATTGCGAATATACTGGGTGGACAAGAAAAATATTGCAAATATACTGGGTGGACAAGAAAAATATTGCGAATATACTGGGTGGACAAGAAGAGTATTGCGAATATACTGGGTGGACAAGAAGAATTTTGCAAATATCCTGGGTGGGCAAAAAGAAAATTGCGAATATACAAGGTGTACACAATTCTTTTTGCCAATAATCTGGGTGGACAAGAAAAATATTGCTAATATAATAGGTGGACAAGAAGAATATTGCAAATATCATGGGTGCACGAGAAGAATATTTGCTAATATACTAGATGGGCAAGCAGGCTAAATCATCCAAGGAAAAAAAAAAAAACCGGCCAAGTTCGCTCACTAATCTTTAGTGAATTTTATGGATACATATTAGATATTCCCCAGCTAAAATGTAAGCAGTTTCTGTTGTACTTTCTGTTTCTATGAAATGTTGTTTCTCTCTGTTACGTTCAATCTAATTTAAAAAAAAAAATGTATGTATATTTTATAATTATATAAGTGTATACAAGCTTATCAACTGTATCAGCTATACTAATTAATTAGTATTAAAATTTTGTTTCTCTAGTTGTCCTTTTTTAATTGGTATATAAGGATGGAAAATGTCAGAAAATTAGCGTACAAGAATGGAAGATTGTAAGTATGCAATGGTGTACGTATACAAATGTGTAAAATGGAACTATGAAAATTATAATGTGTAAAAAATTAAAAACGTGTAAGAATGAAAAGATGTAAACTAAAAGAGAACACTCCAATATTAGTCTTCATAAAAATGCGTCTGGTTTTTTTCCCCCGTTGAAGTTTTCGTTTGATACTTACTTACTTTTTCCTTCCACGTATGCCGCTAAGCGTTGTGGGGAGATGCAAGTTCCTGTCATAAGCAAGGCGGGCAGCTTTCGTTTGATATTCGCCCGAAAAGTCAATGTTCTTCAAATCTACAGCATGGTTGGCGAGTCATGAGATGAGAAGAAAGATGGGCCAGTTCCAAGTGCTGAAATTTAGGAATCGCTGTCCACTTGAGCAAATATGCAGGTTTTCATCGAGAAATAGCATGCAAACATCACTACATATAGGTTATCAGAGTATCAATTCTTTTAATTAATTATGTGTTTAACTAATTTTGGAATATTCAAGAACAAGACAGAGAACATTGAATAACTTCTTTAAAAACAACCAATGCTGGTGAAATCGTCTGGAAATGTTATTAATCATCAGGACATCAACAATCAAAATCGACATTACTTGTTTTCACAATAGAAGATGACTCCCCTTCAAGTAATAGCTACTAATTTTGTTTTTAAAATCTAAAAGATAAAAATTCGGGAAAA
Source organism: Candidula unifasciata (assembly GCA_905116865.2). Classification (NCBI taxonomy): domain Eukaryota; kingdom Metazoa; phylum Mollusca; class Gastropoda; order Stylommatophora; family Geomitridae; genus Candidula; species Candidula unifasciata. The sequence continues at coordinate 34,309 of CAJHNH020004265.1, read as the reverse complement.
GAAATTAGTAGGTACAGACGTGCAGTCGACAGACAGACAGAATACTGATAGATACAAATACAGACTGATAAACAGACAGTCCAAGAAAAAAAAACCTAGAGATAGAAAGCTGTTAAACAAACAAACATATAGACAAATCTGCTTTTGATGCTTTAGTGTGCCCTCCCTATCTTAAATATTAAAACAAACATTTGACACGAACCAGAATTTGTCGCTAAAGGCTACAATATTGTAAATGGAATTTATTTTCCAGGATGGCAATTTCCGCTTCACTTGGCCAGAAATCCCTAAGCAACGTTTTTTTTTTTTTTTCAAAACTAAATTTTTCAAGAAAACTGTAACGCATGAAGCCATTTTCCCATTGATCGTTTGGCAATTTTGTTTTAATCCTGGCTAATTCCGCGAAATTCTTTCCATTGTTTTTTGCAAGCTGGGTGCATTTTTTAAATTAAACAGCTCAATCTCTTGTTCGAGACAATTTGCCGGTTAGCAATTAATTTTGTAAACGTTGACTTTCTTAGATAACTTTTTTTTGGCTGAACTTTACGTTCATCATTCGTTGACGGTGAGAAGCGATAGACTTCGTGGTTGCATTCCTAAGGCCTGTCCAGTCAGTCAATTTTATATATTCAGGTCTTTCTTCTCTTATTTCTATGTACTGAGCCCAGTAGTATTGTTTTTGAGAGGTTGTTAGATCTTATTACATATCTAAACCACTACATATTCTGCCTTTTCACTGCAGTTAAATGGGGTTCATAGTTTCTAATGTGCTGGGTAATTATAAGGCAAAATTCGTTATTTGTGAAGGGATCTCTGTACCATACAGCAAGAATCTTTCTGAAAGATCGCATTTCCAATTCTAGTATCTTCTTTAGGAATTCAGCTGTTAACTCTTTCTGTCCCACAATGTCTTAGCTAATGACTGAAGAAGCCACTAATAGCGATGTTTAACTCACTGGTATACTGCTTCTAGAGGGGCCCAACAATATAACACTTGCAGGAAACATCTATGTTTTCACAGTTCTTTAGAGTCGCTCACTAAACATCAGATGTAGAAGCTTACAAAACATGTTGACTAGTAAACGTGAACAATACTTATTATGCATAATGCGTTGTTTTTGGACAGAAAGTCAAGGTCCACATTTCGCAGCCGTAAGTAACCTACTAATAACTAACATCAGAAAACGAGTACTGAAATGTTTTTTGTGCCTGTTTTGTTGTATGGCAGTGAATCTTGGAATGAAAGCAAACAAATTAGGAAGCGTTTTTAGGCAACTCAGATGTTGTTCTTGAGAAAAATATTCCGAATACCTTGGACTGCCAGAGTAACTGTCAATCATGGCTAATAAAAAATTAAAAAAAAAACATTTTATACAACAATGAGAAGGAAACAAAGTTCTCTGGTCATGTGATGAGATTTGCATTTCCTCGACTTAAAGCTGTGGTCTCAGCCTTTTTCAGGTATCGCCCCCTTGAGTATATGGCAAGACCTTCATGCCCCCTTGAGTATATGGCAAGACCTTCACGCCACCTTGAGTATATGGCAAGACCTTCACGTCCCCTTAAGTGTATGGCAAGACCCCCACACCCCCTTGAGTATAAGGCAAGACCTTCATGCTCCCTTGAGGATATTGCAAGACCTTCACGCTCCTTTGAGTATATGGCAAGACTTTCACGCTTCCTGAAGTATATGGCAAGACCTACATGTTCCCTTTAAGTATATGACAAGACCTTCACGCTCCCTTGAGTATATTGTAAGACCTAAACGCTCCGCTTGAGTATATGGCAAGACACTCACGTTTCCTTAAGTATATGGCAAGACCTACACGCTCCCCTTGAGTATATGACAAGACCCTCACGCTCCCCTTGAGTATATGGCAAGACCTTTACGCTCCCTTGAGTATATGACGAGACCTACACGCTCCCCTTGAGTATATGGCAAGACTTCACGCCCCCTTGAGTATATTGCAAGACCTTCACGTTTCTTTAAGTATATGGCAAGACCTTCACGTCCCCTTAAGTGTAAGGCAAGACCTTCACGCTCCCCTTGAGTATATTGCAATACCGTCACGCCCCCTTGAGTATATTGCAAGACCTTCACACCCCCTTGAGTATATTGCAAGACCTTCGCGCTCCCCTTGAGTATATTGCAAGACTTTCACGCTTCCCTTTCAGTATATTGCAAGACTTTCACGCTTCCCTTGAGTATATTGAAAGACTTTCAACGCCCCCTTAATTATATGACAAGACCTTCACGCCTCCTTGAGTATATGGCAAGACCTTCACGCTCTCTTGAGTATAAGGCAAGACCTTCACGCCCCCTTGAGTATATGACAAGACCTTCACGCCCTCTTGAGTATATGGCAAGACCTTCACGCCTCCTTGAGTATATGGCAAGACCTTCAAGCTCTCTTGAATATAAGGCAAGACCTTCATGCCCTCTTGAGTATATGGAATCCTTCACGTCCCCTTGAGTATATGGCAAGACCTTCACGTCCCCTTGAGTATATGGCAAGACCTTCCCGTCCCCTTGAGTATATGGTAAGACCTTCACGACCCTTGAGTATATGGCAAGACTTTCACGCCTCCTCGAGTATATTGCAAGACCCCCTTCCAACTCCTTCCCACCCCCATCCCAACGCAAAAACACATTTGATTAAAAAGAGGACAATAGTTTCTGCAAACACATAAACAACAAGTAGGGAAGTACGTTTTAGTCAGAATGTGTTTTTAATCTATAATTAAGTGCACGCGTTATCATAACAATTAGATTTATAACGAGAGATGTACAAAATACTCATAAAAACAAAACATGCTTTATGTATAATTAAAAAAAAAAAAGGTAAGAATACCGGATTTTTACAAGAACAAATGCACTTTTAGAGTCGACTAATTAGGGATGTTTCCTTCGGAGTCGGGGTGCATCTGTCAGAGAGGAGAAGAACGAAAAGTCTGCAAAAACATACTTGATATCATTAACAACATTAGTGACATGTTACAAAATAATGGTATGGTTACTGTAATTTATATACTACATTTAGGGTTTTCCTTTGAAGCTTCATTTATTTAAAAAATCCACCCTGACAAGTATTTAAAGGCAACAAATTCAGGTCGACAGATAAGCCTCTAGTCATTATGTTATAGCAGATGGACTTTGTGAGTACATATTTATAGAGAGAAAGAAATTGCAACTGATATAGTTGGATAGAATGTACCATCGCGTACGAATTATAAAACGCAAGTATATGAATAAGAAAACCGAAAGAACACTGTTCAACACAATATTCTCACCAATGCTATGCTAACAAAGTCAAGCATGGACACTGTCTTCAGAAGACGGACGGAAAATCGTAATGAAATGTTCACGTACTATGCTAGGTGTAACGAGGAAACATCGACTTAGCAAACGATGACATTCGGAGGAGTGACGGCACAAAACTAGGAGTGAATTTTATAGTTAGACTACAAATCAAATGGTTTGGCCATGTAACAAAATTAGCATCAGACAGGGTACCACAGAAAGCAATGTTAGACAGATAAATCAGTAACAGAACCAGAGGTCAACGCCCCTCCCCAGAGTATGGACTACAGAAATATAAGAGACACTGAAAATTACTTTCTACGAAGCGAGCAGAGGAGCTTGTTCCAGGGATCTCTTCCTGCTCTGTCGCCGCGAATGGAAGGCTGTAAGAAGGATGTCAACTGTGAAGTGTCGCTGAAATGAGTTTAAAACCGAAATCATAACACTCTGAAGATTTCAATAAACACTCCATCCTTATCTTCAATAATGAATTCCAGAGAAATTTGACTAAAAAGCTCAACAAAATGGGAAAGAGGAAAACGTGCACAAAACAACACAACGTAACGTTTCGGCCAGGCAGCCTTTTTCAAACACAAGTGAAAGACAAAAAAATGGTTTCACCATTTTTGGATTATCTTCAACAGCAAGCCGATCACCGATTTCATATACATGAAGTCCAGTTTGCCTTTGCTTTAAGTGTTGAGTGTCGTCTAGATTTCCTTGGTCACTGCTCGATGCATTCTTTTCAAGCTATGACGGTCAAAGTATGCTTCCACGCTGTTCACTGGCTCCGCCTGGGCAACATAATTTTAAATTGTAAAAACTCATCGTCGTGTTGTTATATTTCATGTAGAGCCTTCAGTCCATTCCTTCATTACATTCTGGCAATCATGTAGGGATTCTAGTCAGGCATCGCTGGCCTCCCCCATCAACGCGTGTTGAGTTCCTCTCCCTCCTTCCTCAAGCCACTTGGTTCGCATTTCATTACCTGTGCTGTGATTCTTTGCCCCCTTTTTTTTGTGAGAACTGTAGGGTCTAATTTGGAAGTCTAAGAATGGAAAATGTAAGAATGAAAGGGTAAGAATAAAAAATTTAAGAATAGAAAGGTGTTAAAAAAAAGAAACCACTCATGAGTTACTGGAATTGTCATAGTGCCAAGTAGATATGTAACCGGAGCAGCTGATTCATTGTCAGACTTCAAGAATGAAATATAGCAATTATAAATAAATAAAACGTATCGTAAGAGTCGACTAATTAGTGATGTTTCCTTCGGAGTCGGGGTGCATCTGTCCGAGAGGAGAAGAACCAACAGTCTGCAAAAAAAATTAGAACTAATGCGTAAAATGGCTGTGCACGCAAAACTCGGGTTGTGGAACTAGGCTAAAGTCTATAAGTGGAGGAACAACCAGAACTGTTCGCCGAAGTTTACAGCCAGTGAGCGCGACGAAGAAGAGGAAGAAAGATTAGAACTGTGTTGCTCGTATTTACTTTCAGAAGCCGCCCACAACTGTCTTCAGTTTGTGTGTGTGTGTGTGTGTGAAAGAGCTGGTATTGGCAAGACATCAACGTGGCTCTTTCAGGATACGTCAGTCAAGTGACATTTATGTAATCATGTGGTTTTATTTGATTTACGTATGTGCTGATAATGGCGCTGTAGCCGCAAAGTTCATTTTTTATTTGTATTTATTATGTTTCGAAGCTGGCTGATCTAATTTTCGTTCGGTTTTATATCTTTCCTGTAGCTCTTGACTCAACGCCGTTTTGGTCAGAAAGTAATCAGACGTTAAATATCGATTATACCAGCTCCCAATGCGGAGGGGCAGGCACTAAGGGATTTCCTAGTCTCCGAAAAGCTGCTAGAGTAAATACATGGCGCATTGACCACTTGAGTGCATAGAAACTGACACTCAGATGTGAGCGCAGGCAATTTCATGTGACAACAACAGGCCATTTCACCGGGCGGCAAAGAGGCTATAACCTAGCCTTACATCTTTGACGCCACTTGAACCGCGCTGACTGTCTCCGCCCCTGCCATCCGCAACGCTGAACAGATACAGCTAAATGGAGCCCTTAGCTGCTTAGTAAAAGACCCTTTTCATGCATTCAGGCGTATTTGGCATATAGTGCTAGATCTATATTTTATAGACCAATCGGCACTTGCTGGGTAATGTGGCCTGCCACCTTTCGTTCACAGGACTTTAAGTGGCCCACATTTGAAGTTGGGTAAACTTGGGAGCCAAGATAATTTTTTGTGTGTAAAATTCGGCTTAGTTTGTGTGTATGTGTGGAACCCACAACCTGCGCATCCTCAGCCGATCTTCTAGCCACTACACCAAAGGTCGTTTTCTTAGCTGCTTAATGTCAATACTTTTTAGGGTGTTAGGTGTTCTGCCCTTTCCACCTTTAGCTGAACAGTCAGGCATAAGTAGTCGAAATATCTTATTCTAGCATTATCATAATCAGGTACTTTGCAGAATGACATAGGCGATCAAGTGTCTCCAACCTACGACCTTTAAAAGCATTGTAGTATTGCTTCTTGTATTACTTCTGGCTAGCTTGTAGAAACTTTGGCTGGCTTGATGTACTAGAACGGAGAAGCCATAAGTACCAAGAGAAAAAAAAATTTGGAAAAATAGTTCGTTAGTCGGTGACTAGAAACAGAAATATTCTAGCCCAGGCATGGGATCTTCTGTGTGAAATCTAATCAACCAAGCAACAAATAATTAAACTAGGCACACTAACCACAAGCCCTTATCTGAAGCAAAACAAAAGGAACTATAATTATTACATTCAACATCTGTTTATTTCACTGAACATAAGCTAAGTTCTTCACAAATAATAATGCATTAAAATTCACAACATGTTCGAAAATACCCTACAACAGATGGAACCTAACTCTGCCTACACACCTCAACCCGCGTTGCGCTAAACCATTGAACGCAACGGAGAAATCAGAACTACATGTTACTCGTCTGAACAGCAGATGCCTAAAAGAGCGAACTGACCACTCCTGTCTGTTTTATCACTTACTGACCCCAAGTTTGCCAGGTTTTTAGCTCGCTTAAATAAGCCTAATTCAATTTATATAACAGTCGTCCAGCGCCTGTTACATTGAGAACAAACATAACTTTCTACAATGAATAACGCAGAATGGCGCTAAATTTCCGAAACACATTCAGTTGGTTTATTCCCACTTATTCTTCCACAATACTACGACAACAGTCGTTCACACGACGTTGAATAGATCTCATTTAAACTGCATCTTTAAATACAACAACTGTCTTTTTCGACTTCTTGTACGCAGTTGACTCCTGCAGGTTTTGTTGTTGTTGTTGCTTGGCTTCTTGTAAGAGTTGGCCAGCACGCAAAGCAGCCCATCACAAGCATGCATGTGCTGATACCCTTCATATCATTACAAAAGCCCATCATTATTCTTTCTGCGTTTCCTCCCCTACCCTTCCCCTTTACCTCTTTCTGAACCAATGGTGCCATTTGAATGGTTTGAAATGAATTCTGTCCGTATTCTATAGTTGTGGATTTCTAGCTGTATGATAGATATGGCCAATAAGACACCTTTCTTTATGGGTGCCTAGTTGACCATGTTCTTAGTGCATTTGTTTCCATAGCGAGGTGCACATGCCGTCTGGATGTGACTGGTTCGATTCCCGCACGGTAACAATAGCTTTCGATTTTCATGTTGTCTAGTGTGTTTTTCTATCTTTCTACTTCTTTCTTTGGGTGCCGATCAAGACATTTTCTGTTACTTTATGAATGTATATCATCCAGTCCCTGCAGTGTCTCTTGACAGTTATTGGTACCATCTGAGTTGGAGCTCTTCGCTTGCTGTGGAAGATGGGGGCTGAGCGCTTATGGGGAAGGTCCCGAGCGCTATATAGTCAATTCTTAATTTAAAATTTAACATTCCAGTCTCTACATGTTACAGTAACTCTGTTTTGAGAAGTTTAAAAACAAACAAATAAAACCACAATTAACGTTCTTATAATTTATCGACGCAAGCAATCCGTGGCATTCCTACTCTTCGGCTCACAAGTCCATGAAATAATTCAATTTCCCAAATTACGACAATTGATGTTCGTAAGAAAATCAACGCTCCTACAATCCACATCTTCTAAGATAGCACATCGCTCGTAATTCGCGCCCCGCCCCTCCCATCTTGTCCACAATGATTATTACATTTTGGCAAATTTCGTTTCATCATGAGCCGATAAGCGCTTGACCTTTCTTTGTAAGTTTTTTTGTTTCCACGGCTCAACAGTCTACAATAGGAAAACAAGTGACAGTTTTACAGAATTGAAATAAACGCGCCCACGCGTCTAATCAGATGACATGTCACACTCACAAAATGTCTGTATAAAAAGTAAGCAAGGAAATGTGTAATGGGGGATATTTTCAACCTGATTAGGAAGTTTGGGGGAAAAGCTCACGGTTAACAAGAATACCGAGAGAAGCAAGATACTCGGATTAACCGAGGTTTTCAAGATAGGGGACGAGTACGAGTTATCACGTAGAACCCAAGGAGAACGACCACAGGTCGCCACGTGGAACCCAAGAACAACCACGTGTTGCCACGTGGAACTAACACTGGGTATAAGTACAGACCCTAGTCTGGTCAAGTTAGTATGTGTTGACCGTCAGAATGAGAGGAAATGAGAGTGTTTGTGGGAATGAGAACGTGAAACTGATTGCTGCGAGAGGAAGACCAGACGACAACATCCATCGAAGCCAAGTCCAGCCAAGCCAAGTTGTGTGAAGCTTGATGCAATGACCAGATCCATCTATGCGGCGATGTAGAACTGAAGGCGCCGAACTCTGGTCGATGAATGTATGAGAAGTCAGCGTGTTGGCGTCTGAACAATGTGGTGCATGTAAGCTGTGAATAGGACAAGGACGGGACAATATCTGTAAGTGATGAGATGTCAATAAACTGTATCGTACTTTAGAGTCGATGTCGGCTTGTCCCAGTTATGTCATCTTAAGAATGTGGGCTAAGATCATTCACTAGACATACCATCCCCTAGAAGACGGCATATTGCAAAATGGATGGGTCAGACATTATTCAACAGTTCATTCATTTGTTGTCCTGTTGTGCCCTCGTGTGTCACAACACATGTTTTGCAGTCTATTTTTCCATTTCGGTTTATCCTATGCACACACTTCGATATCATGGATGGCATCCAGTCCAGCACCTTTGGCCTCTCTCATCTACGTTTAATTTAGGGTTTCTCCCTCTCTCTCTCTCTCTGGGGCTGCGTTAGCGCAGTCGATAAGAGGCTCGCTTTCAAATCCAGCTGCGACTCGCTGCAGCACACGACCGGCGTTCGAAACTGGGCGGCTCCCGGGGTTCACCCAGCCTCTAGGAAATGAGTACCAGAGTTGAGACTCGGGAGTAAATGGAGGCACGTCGCTGTAGCCACAAAGTTACATGCGGACGGCGACACAGGCGGACAATTCATATCAGCTGTCCGTACTGGTAGCAGAGCACTTATGGTTTATAACCGTATGCAATGACGCTGGTTCACATTCCCGACTTTATCTTTTACCTAGGGTTTCTTTTGTTTGTGGATTATCTGTTCGTCTGTTCTCAGAATGTGTCAAATATACCGCTATCTACTCTGTCTCATAACAGTTGATCTCAGTGACTGCCGAGACATTTATCTTATTTCTTCTATCCTCTCGAAGTCATTTCATTTTTATGTTTATCATTTCTTAACGGTGCCTGACTGATTAAATATGCAAACAGATAAGAACAAGAAATGTATCCTAGAGCAGTAATTCTGTTTCTTGTGATTGCATCCGGGACATTCACGCTGGCATACAAGTTCTTATGACAAAGATTATCGTTATTTGTAATTATCCATAATAATGAGTGTTTCGCAATATTGTGAGTTTTCTAATCACATTTTGGCCCTAATGTTGTCCACTTAAGATTCTGTTAGATTTTATACTTTCTTCCTCTGTCACAGACTAGCTGATGTATCATCACTGTGCTCTTCTCTATCACAGACTAGCTGATGTAACATCACCGTGCTCTTTCCTGTCATAGACTAGCTGATGTAACATCGCCGTTCTCTTCCCTGTCATAGACTAGCTGATGTAATGACATCACCGTGCTCTTCCCTGTCATAGACTAGCTGATGTAACATCACCGTGCTCTTCCTGTCATAGACTAGCTGATGTAACATCACCGTGCTCTTTCCTGTCATAGACTAGCTGATGTAACATCACCGTGCCCTTTCCTGTCATAGACTAGCTGATGTAACATCACCGTGCGCTTCCCTTTCATAGACTAGCTGATGTAATGACATCGCCGTGCTTTTCCCTATCACAGATTAGATGGTGAAATGATATCGCCGTGCTTTTCCCTATCACAGATTAGATGGTGAAATGAAATCGCCATGCTCTAACCTATCACAGATTAGCTGTTGCAATGATATCGCCGTGCTTTTCACTATCACAGATTAGATGGTGAAATGATATCGCCGTGCTCTTCCCTATCACAGATTAGCTAATTGAATGATATCGCCTTGATCTTCCCTATTACAGGCTAGCTGATGTAATGATATCGCCGTGCTCTTCTCTATCACAGACAAGCTGATGTAATGATACTGCGCTGCTCTTCCCTATGACAGACTAGCTTATGTATTGAAATCGCCATATTGTATTTTTTTTCCATCTATGGGTTTGTCACTGAATTTTGTGTGTGTCAGTCTCTCAGTCTGTCATTGTATGTGTTTGCCAGTCTATGAGTCTGTTGTTGTATCTTTCTGTCAGACTATCAGTCTGTCCTTCTGTCTTTTTGCCAGCCTAATGGTATGTCCTTCTATGTTTTGTTTTTCGGCCAGTCCAAAAGTCTGTCCTTCTATCTTTCTGCCAGTCTTTTATTCTGTTCTTCTATCTTTTTGTAAGTCTATCAGTCTGTCCTTCTATCTTTTAACCAGTCAATCAATCTGCCACTCTGTCTTTTCACCAGAGTGACTGCCTATATAATACCCATCTGTTTATAAGGTCTTGGTTGGTTATGACTGAGCTACCGTGTAACACTCTTCGGCACCACTTGATCTTTGTTAACTAAGAATGTTGAATCTTGTCTTGTCTTGTCCACAATTGCCCCACAGCGTAGTGGGGAGTCGCAGTTTTCTATCCTGGGCCAGGTGTGTTGCACGTGTTGTTGTTAGTCCCTGTTGCCTCAGGATCTCTGATATATTGTCTATCCATCGTACTCTCGGTCTGCCTCTTGCTCTAGGGCACTAGTGCTGTTCGTTGTATGCTCGTAGAGGCAGTTGGTCGGTTTGCATGTTGAATGGCGTACACAAATCCTAACAATCTTACAAAATACCTTAGGCTTCAGGTGGGGGAAACCGTATTTAAGTTTTAAAGTAAGACATCGTTGGAATTTTAATTATTGATTTTTTTAGTTTGTCGGCGGGGGGGGGGGGGGGGGGGAAGTGGGTGGAGGGGGGAGGTGGGGGGGGGGTGTTTCTTTAAAATTTATCACAGCAACGTTTGCATTACGCACAAGTTTTGTGTCCACGTCTGCAGTGGTCTACCTCTGCCTCGGAAACTGTACCTTCCATCAACGTCCCCCCCCCCCCACCCCTCTCTCTCTCTCTCCAGGCTGCCATGACGTTGAACATGGTCAAAATAACTCAGCTGATGTCGTTTACGAGCTGTTTCTCTGTGTTCATGGAAGATATTGGTGTTTTCAACTTCTTGGTAAATGCCAATCTGTCGGGTCTGAAAAGAAAAGTATATTTAAAAAAAAAATTTATTAAATATTCAAACATTTTTTAAAAATGTATAAAATAACACAAAAAATAATGTTATTTACAATGATAAACCTGGTGCACTGCTTAGCTTCCAATGTCTGTAGTAATTCCTCTCCCCCCCCCCCATAGTGTAAATTGCGCACTCTGCTAAAACAGCCCCCACCTACTCCACAGAATCACACCAGCGTCCAGGGGACTGCCTCGAGTGCTAGAGGTTCCGGGTTCAATCCCTGGTAAGGGTTGGAATTTTGTCACTTGGATTTGGACTTCTAGTAATTTCCCCTTTCTCTGGCTAGTGCGATCGGACGCCCGTGTGCATTGTTGCGCACGTAAACAAATCCCTTGGCAGTTGGAAATCGAAAAGAGAAGCTAAAGGCGCTGTCCGGGCAAAATTTGGAGTTAAAAATCTACTCAAAGTATTGTAGGATCTTCACCGGTGCTACAGGGCCTGTGCGCTGTGCTGGATTTCTTCGGACTCAGACTTGAGTTAGAAGAAGATCGGAGCACTAATGGGTGACTACCCGTGTGATGTTGATCCGTTGTTTAAAAAAAATCTAAAAAAAAAAAAACACACCAGCGTCGCACATGTGACCTAACAGCACATTTTGGAAAGCACTGGTCTGGCCTATTCTTTCGAGACCTAATGGCAGTTTAAAACAGCCAATACCCGGAGTTTTAAGAGCCAGAAAGGATCAGACACAAGTCTTAATGCAGACTTTGGTGAACTGTACGACTATTTACATAAAAGCGCAAAACTCTGAACGTTTTAGTGGAAATTGTCGTCTGTACTAAGATGTTGCTAAATTTACAGTTTAGTGCTTTGAGCATAGTCAATCCCTGACGATCAATACGACCTTTGGTTCCTACCTTTGTTCTGGCTTGTTGAGCTACGCAGAGTTGTTAAATTTCCATTTCTAATAAACATTGCGTTTCCATTGATTTTAGCTTCCTCTGCTGAACTATGTGGGTATCATTTCTTCATTCTAAGCCAGTATACAAAAGATATGTGATTGTGTTTAGCAAGTTATGTTTCTTACAAGTTGTCTTCGGTGGATGTAGGCTCAAATCCCGGAAATTCCAGATCCAGATGAGAAACTGGAACAGCTGCCCCTTGATAATAAAGGCATACCAAATCCCCGGATACACAGATAAAGCTTAAGAATGGCTCGTGACGTAGATAAGGCCTTCTGAGTATCCCACAGTAGAAGGAAAGAGGCGTTTGGAAATGTAAATAAAAGTGTTGTGTAAAGAGAACATTTTGGACTGCAGGTTGCCTTTCCTGACACGCACCCCCTAACCTGTTTAAATAAATTAACTCACACTATGTATCCTAACTTTTGTAAGTTTTGCTTTTAAATTTCACACTGGCTTAGCAATGGGAAGTCATAACAAAGACTGAATGGTATTTATTAAATAAAATAAACAGTATTTAATCTTCTGCTTTTTCTTCACTTCCTCTTTTACCGCTGTGGGTGTCGAGGGAGATATAAGGTTCTGTTTCTAGCTCTTCTGGCCGCCTCGACCATAGGCACATCGTGCTGTTATAGAGTTTCTCTGATGTTATCCTTCCATCTTGTTCTTGGTTTACCTCGTGCTCTACGTCCTTCTTCTCTTTCCATGTATGCTTTGTATGGTATGGTGTCACAATGCATTCTCTCTAAGTGGGCAAACCATTTCACTTGCTGTAGTATTTAATCAATCAAATTAATCTACGCTGTGATGGTTAAATGATGATGCTACTAAATGAGATTGGTCAGTGAGTAAGATGATGATTGGTTGCTCTGATTATACCAGCAAATTACATAAATGTAACTGAAATAAAAAGAAATAACATGAAAACATATGATGCTCTTCCGGATCCAGTGTGAATAGGGTCGCCACAACTGTAGGTCCACTCAGTTAGGTCAGGCAAACATCCTGTGAACCTACAACAACTGAGATGAAAGAAAAGTATTTTTATTTCAAGTGTCTACATAGCTCGAAAAAGGCGGCCGGCATGATATTGACCACATCACCCACCAAATGCTGATTGGTCTATAAAATATAGATCTAGCCCTATATGCCCAATACGCCTGAAGGCGGGGGAAATGGTCCTCTTTTTACTGTTACACAGCTTAGACTTTGTGTTGTCTTGTTTTATGTATAAACTGACATGCATTCTCGTGAGCTCTCCCCTTTTCTCTCCAAAAAAACTCATTCTTTCTCTCTTCCCTCCCTTATTGTCGGCGTCTATGACTTGGGCGTTGCGAACGCGCGTCGTAATGCCGGTCTTCCTGGTTCGATCCCAGCTGCGGGCGATTTGGCCAGAAGAACGTCTTGCGTTGGTTTCGATAGTGGTACCCACAGCTGACCGTTTAGTAGCAATGACCAACTATTAAACGTAAAATTTTGTCTAGAACAAAATCACAACAGTCACAATGATGAGGCTGATTCTGCAACGTCCTGTAAAGGAAGCGCAGCTAATTATCTCTCTGTGAGAGTCCTTAGAAGGACTTGTCACACGCCTTGTCCTCACACCCAATGCCTTCAGCTGCTGTTCTGTCTCTAGAAAGCATCGATAGAATGCAGAGAAGCAAAGAAGAAGAAGAAGAAGAAGAAGAAGAAGAAGAAGAAGAAGAAGAAGAAGAAGAAGAAGAAGAAGAAGAAGAAGAAGAAGAAGAAGAAGAAGAAGAAGAAGAAGAAGAAGAAGAAGAAGAAGAAGAAGAAGAAGAAGAAGAAGAAGAAGAAGAAGAAGAAGAAGAAGAAGAAGAAGAAGAAGAAGAAGAAGAAGAAGAAAAATAAGAAGAAGAAGAAAATAATAATAATAATAATAATAATAATAATAATAATAAGAAGAAGAAGTAGAAGAAGAAGAAGAAGAAGAAGAAGAAGAAGAAGAAAAAGAAGAAGAAGAAGATGATGATGATGATGATGATGAAGAAGAAGTAGAAAAAAAAGTGAACCTAGTTTTTTTGAAAAAGTAGACAGTTGCGTTTCCATTACAAGAAAACGCAAACAGCCATTGCATTTGTTGGCTGTTGTGTGATTTCAAGTTAAGTAAGTGAAAGTAGTGGCTCGTATTTTTTTCGTGCTTTTTTGGGCATAGAGTGCTAACCATTTACTTTCAACCTCCGTGCGCAAGAAAATGAGAGGTTGGAAGGAAAAGGGTATGGGGTGGGAGGGGGTAAAAAAAAGGGGGGGGGGGGGTTAAAGCAATTTAGAAATTAAATAATTTACTTGTAATCATCTATTATACTGATAATTTTTTTCCAGTTTAATTAAACCAAAACCCAGAACTTCTGCTAATATTTCAGCATCATGCCTTACGTTGGCCAGATTTTTTCCCCATTTCGCCTCCAAAATATAAAAACTACTTTTCATTTGTTTCAGGCAAAATATCACAAGTCGTTTGTGTCCTCCCAGCCAAACTTTCACAGGAAGCGATTGTGACATAACGCTTTTAGCTCCTATCACATTCCCTGTGGCACTTGTCAGATTCTCTTCGACTCTTGAACCGACACTTAACACCCCCTGGTCGCCTTCTTCGCTCTTCGGCGGTCAGAGAAGATTACCAGGGCATTGAACGCTCTACATTTAATTACTTGTTTGAGTACGCGAGGAGATCGAGGACATGTGGCCGGGTGTACGTCTGGTTTTATTTGACTCGCTGGGGGAGGTCGTGTTTCACAAAAAAATCCTATTTGTGTGGGACAACAGGGTGAGCGGATGTGTTAATTGTCTCTGCTTGTTGATGCCATTGTTAGGGAACGATTAAATATCTACGCTGGTTACCAAGCGATTCTGTTGTGAATAGTGTAGCATTGAACAAGTGAAGTGTTTGGCATTTGTTTCTTGTAACTTTGTTTTGTTATAGCGTTTCCTTGTTCTACATCTTTTTCTAAAGTATCTTTGGGTTCTTATCATTTTGGTTTTTCTCCTTCTCACATTCTCCTTGTTTTTCTAGTCTTTCTTTTTCTTGTTCTTTATTTCTGCTCTTCTGTTTATCAGTGCTATTTTGCTTTGTTCTGTTTTTGTGCTCCATTTGTTCTTGTTTCTGTTATGTTTTTGCTTTTGTTATTCAATTTGTTTTTGTCTTTTTAATTATTCGTCATGATTGTCTCGGTTGTCTGTGTGTGAGTGTGTCTGAGACTTTTTTTCTTATTCTGGAAGTGACACAATAAAATATAGAATGTTTACGTTCAACGTCTTATTGCAAAATTTCAAAATTTGTAAAGTGACTGGCGCCAACCAGAGAGATGAATGGAGGCGGTTGATAACTGCAGCAATGAACCTCAAGGGCTCGGATTGGTGAAGAAAAAGGCCAACCAGAGAGATGAATGGAGGAGGGTGATATCTGCAGCAATGAACCTCAAGGGCTCAGAATGCTGAAGAAGGCCAACCAGAGAGATGAATGGAGGCGGGTGATATCTACAGCAATGAACCTCAAGGGCTCGGAATGTTAAAGAAGAGGAAGAAAAAATGCGACTGACTTTATAAAGGCGACTGGCAAGATCATGCGTATAACGTACACTCATCATATGCATAAATTCTGAAGAAGTACCGCATTTCGTTTCTATGAGTAGCATATGAACAATCACAAGGTAGAGTTCATGGCAGAGTCACTGAATGTTTTGTGCGAGGTGTCGGACATCCTACTTTTGCTCCTCATCGTTATCATCCCCAATCAGCTTCCACTAGTTAGTCAGTTAGTTAGTCTAAGTACCATCATCACCGCAGAACAGTGTTGCCACTTTTCTTTGACAAAAATCATCCAAAACAGAGTTGAAAAATATCTAAAAATATCTAAATTTGCTTGAAAAACATCTAGAAAAAACATCCAAATGGAAAGAGTCACAAATTACAAAGCAATTGATATGACCTACCCTTTAGAATATTGTCCTCATCTTTACTGGTCTGCCTCACAAGATCCACAGGATAAAATTAGCTTGAATGATGAAGTTGAAGATTCAAATCAAAAAAAAAAAAAAAAAAAAACGCTGGTATGCTTTGGCTGCTTCAATTTCTTTTAATAGTCAATCAGGGAGCTGATAAGTGGAATAGCCTTTTCCTACTCTTATCAGGCAGAATTTATTGTCAAGACAGTATTTAAGAGGTCAAATTTCATCCTGTTTCTTAGGTTAGATTTGATAAATTCACTCCAAATGAAAAATGTCAAGAAAAACATCTACCTAAACGTCAAAAACGCCATCCAAATGCAACAGACAACATCTAAATCTGGATGTAAAACATCCAAAGTGGCAATCCTGCTGCAGAAGGCTGGTCATTTTCCAGTGTAAATCCCACAAAATATCCTTCATTGTCCCATTTGTTTGTTGCTCCCGATTCTCCATTCGCCACTGCGTGTATCTTTGATAGGTCCAAAGATTCGTCTCTAGACTCTGTTTTCAAGAGTTTTGTAATAAGGCATGACTTCATCTCTTTTAGTGGTGCTCCAAGTTTTCCAGAGCCAAATAAATCAACCAATCTCATCAGAGTTTTTCAACATAGCCATAAGGAGCAGTTGGCGGCGTCCGTGGCTAAGGCGTTGCGAGTCTGACTCTTAATCCAAACTCGAAACCCGCTGCGGGCTGCGTGTATTTTTATCTTGGTATGGGATGTCGCAGGTCGACCCAGCCTCAAATGGGTACCAGGATGGCTGTCCTGGGGAAGTAATGACGACGGGCGTAATGCTGACCACATTACCCACCGAGTGCCGATTGGCCTGTAAAAATATGGGTGCTTTTTCCATATGCCCGATGCGCCTAATGGCGTGCAAAGGGATCTTTACTTTACTTTTTAAAGCGCAGCTATACTGTGGCACCACAAAACGTTTTGTAACCTGTAGTCCAGGGACGGATTGTTTCTGTAATTTGCAATATTTTCTTTATCCTACAGTTTGGGCGTTGTGGCGTTAGAATCTTGTCCGTCCGCTTACTTTCGTCCAGTGTACTGTAAATCATTTCCGATACACGTGTTCTACCGTGAAATGATGACAAACTATCATTATTTTCTTTCTTTCTCAGCCCCTTCTCTCTCTATCTCTCTCTCTCTCTCTCTCTCTCTCTCTCTCTCTCTCTCTCTCTCTCTCTCTCTCTCTCTCTCTCTCTCTCTCTCTCTCTCTCTCTCTCTCTCTCTTAGTTTTTCTCCTAATGTTTCCGTTTGTGCTTTGCACTAAAGTTTACCAGTTTTCTGAGGTGTGAGTTGACCTGACTTTTGTTCACTGCCTTTAGCCCAGTGTACTGTTAGTCAGTTCTGATACATTTGATCTTCCATAAAATGATGTCAAACTGCCAACATTCTCTCTCTCTCTCTCTCTCTCTCTCTCTCTCTCTCTCTCTCTCTCTCTCTCTCTCTCTCTCTCTCTCTTTCTCTCTCTCTCTCTCTCTGTTTCTACCCTAATGTCCATTTTGTTGCATTCCAGTTTTCACCTTTTTATGAGGTGTAGGTGACCTCTTCTGATGTTTTGATGGGCATCCGTTTTCTTTGTGTGTTGATTTCTTTCAAGATCCTTTCATTATATTTTCTGTTAGTTCAGGGTGTTCTCCTAACTGTCCTAGAAAACCAAATAACTGAAACTCCCACAAACTGTTGCTTTAACCCCCCCCCCCCCCCCCACCCCTTTTCCTCGATCTATGATTTCCTTACGTATGTTAGGAGCAGCACCAAACCATTCTTACAACTTTTGCTGCACAGAGCTCCTACTATCTTTTTGCAGGAGACATATCACAACATACTGGAGCGGAAAAAACCAAGGGAAGGGGGAAGGGGGGGGGGGGGACTATTAAGTAACAGCTATTCTGAACTGTACATATTATTTGTGATTGATCAAATTCAAGTATTTGAAAAAACAATAGAAACTATACAGAAGAATTACAGGTCGGCATGAACAATTCTAACATTTCGACATCATAGAGAATTTAAAAAGAAGGTCAAGAACAACAATTTGTCTTGAACATTTTAGAATATTCCGACAGCATTAAAAGTGGAGAATTTTTTTGTTTTGTTGTTTTGGTTTATAATTTCTATAACATCAGCGCCGAATATTTGAACGAATAGAAAATTAGCTATGGCAAATTTGATAAATTTAAATGGATTCTTCTGAAGGGTATACCTAGTTGCTCTGAAATTCGAACCAGCATTCTAATTTTTCCAATTAAATTAATTACAGTTTTTAGAGTGTTTGATCAGTGGCAATGTTCAAAAGATAAAACGGGACTGAAAAGAACAAAAATTGTTTATGAGGCAGAAGGGATGTAAGTGTTTAATGTTAGAAAAGCAACATTAAATATTACTTCCTTTTCAATGTTGCTGAAATAGTGCTATGCGTGTCTGGTATATCTATACCGGTGGAACGTTTTTTTTTCCCTACAGTAACGAAGAACGTGTGGACTAGTGAAACATCTTGCTTGAATGTCTTCAACGTTGAACGTTGATTAAACTTGTAGGGTTGTTGAGTTGGGTTTGAGTAGAGTTGAGTCAAGAAGTGTCATCACAGCACTTGGGGCATTCCGACGCATGCTTCGTCCTCATCTTCAGAGTTCCAATACTGATGGTACCGGTCACAGGCTGGTTATATGTCCGTCTTGGCTTTTCTCGAGTGTATTGAGCCGACTAGACCCTCTGGTTAATCTTCGATCTGTAGTGATTCCGTTGCTTGTTCCCAAATGGTCTTGACCACATCTGCCTTGTCATGTATCAATTCACCACCCAGTGGTGTAAATCCAGCCAATCTGTCTGCCTGTTTATTACCCATTACGCCGGTACTGCCTAGAGAAAAGATCCAAAGTATGCTAACTACCTGTGACCTTTCCAGTGAAGCTTGCCACTCTGCTCGAAGCATCCCTGTCTTTGTCTTTCTCAGCATGCTTCCAGAGACTGTTACAATTACGACATGTGTATGCATCTTGTTCTCTAGCCACCGGAGAGCTGCAGTTTTCGCCTCCACCTCCATTCTCATGCTAGATGTTGTAGGGTTATTTGTGAACGATTGATACAGGATAAAGCTCTTTTCGAAACGACTGGGTTGATCTGATAAACACATATAGCATTTGGACACTCCCCAACTTCAACATAAAGGCTGGATCAGAAGAGGGCAGAAAATTTGTGTATGTCTTCTGAGATTTTACTATTTACTAATTTTTTTTGTTTGGCTTATACAATTCATAGGCATATATTCTCCTGCTCTTATTAGGTGTTAGTACCTTTATGATTAATTTTCTACTCTTCTTCTTTTGTCATCTCACTGATAACAGGTTGTAGCCCAGTGTTGTGGCTTTCTGTATTTGTCTTGCGCTTCTCAGGTTGCTTGGGTAATCTATTTGTAAATGTCTTTTTTTTGTAGGTTTCAGCTATACCATTTCTCAATCCCTATTTTGGTTTTCCTCGCCTTACTCCCAGTTGTTCTGCTGTTGGGAAACAAAACAAAACAAAAAGACTCAAATTCAGTTTAGTCCTGTGCAATCTCCCTTAATAGCTGAACCATTTTATTCTTTGTCTGTCATAATTTAGACATCGTCTTATTCCAACTTACTCTCTAATGCTGGTATTCGTAACCTCGGCTCTTCTTGTGTTGTTAGTGACCTTGCGAAGACAGCGCATTTCACATGTAGTTATTGCCTGTTCTAGTGCCCTATTCATTGTCCATGTTAGGCACTTATAGCATAAAGTAAGGATAAAGACGCTAATAACAATTTGCTGTTTTGCGAGAAGGGAGACATTTGCGCGTCTAAGCAGTTGGGCTAACTGGTAGGTTACCGAATTTGCCTTCTGTACTCTGGCTTCTATCTCTTTATCGAGTGTGCCTTTCTCCGTAAATATGCTTCCTAGATATTAGAATTATCGTTCTTGTTTGATTGTAGTTCCGTTAACGTGAACGTTCATAATATTATGCTTCCTGCCTATTCTCGTTAACTCAGTTTTTGCAGTGTGCATACTTTGTGCAGCTGTGATGTAAGCAGTCAATATGGTGTTGCAAATTCTGATGTAAATTCTGTAGGATAATAACAAATTCTAGAAATCATATTTTTGGAGGGAAGGATGTGAGGGTGAGGTTAAACTGACTTGCGTTGGATGTCCCGCTTTCAGTGTAAAATATTACTGGGATTTCCCGCTTTCAGTGTAAAATATTACTGGGATGTCCCGATTTTAGCTGAATATAGTATGGTCCTCTCATTATCTAGGCACCCAAATACTTGAACATACTGATTTGTTAAAGATAGCCCCTCTTATATTGATGTTGCAATCGTATCTGGTGAATTTAGTCACTGTCTTTGTTCAAAGAATCTAATATTCTTGACATTTCACACCTCGAGATTACAAATCTGGACTATTCGTAGAAACTCATTCTCCATTATTCGAGATGACATGATCTCAACGGATCGTGCAAGGTTTCCATCTTCGTCGTTCAGAACTCCGAAGTTACAACTCGAAGACAGTCGAGTGGGGTTCTAGAATATCAGGTTTCCGTGTTTGGGAAACACTAACGGGGTTTCGGGTTGCTCTTGGGTCGGGTCGAGAAATGAACCAACAACAGATCAGTCCACGTATGGGGATATGGAGAAATGTGAGTATCTCCGGGTACTGTCGAATATTTATGCATAGACATACTGAAGCGGTATTTGCTGATAGAAATATCTGACATAAAATCCTTGGGTCTCCGAACAGAGAATAGTGTCAGTTGTGAAATACTATCATTTTTATTGAAGGAAATGTGTGTGTGTGTGTGTGTGTGTGTGTGTGTGTGCGTGCGTGCACACGAGAGAGAGAGAGGAAGCGTGTACCTGTGTATGTGCGTGTGGGTGTATGTGTGTGGATAATCAGAGGAACAAAGAATAGTGACATTATCACATACAATACATGTCTGTTTGTGTGTGTGGATAATCAGAGGAACACAGCATAGTGACATTATCACATACAATACATGTCGTAAGAGGCCACTGATGTGTACTGGCGTCAGACTCTACTTCCATCCCGTGGCAGGGGTTGGGGAGGGGGGCGGGGAGGTAGCAGCACAGTTCAGTGACTCATGAACAAAACTACAAACTGCTTGTCGTGAATGGTTTGCGGGACTCTGCTCCATTCGATGGGAGATAAGAAACATAACACATACACACGTATATACACAAAAACACATACATATGCACATATGCAGGTATATAAAAACATACATGCACACACACACACACACGCACACACAAGCACACTCTCTCACATACCACGATTTTCTCTTCATTCGGCATATCTACATTTTAAACAGACTCATTCCTTTAAACTTCTTTGTCCGTGATTTGTTTTCTCGCGCGAGGATATTCTCTATTTAAGAACTTGAGAACTTAATTTTCTCTGTACCGAAGAGTGATTTTCACTATTCGACCGAATACGAATAACGGAATCAACTATTCGACCGAATACGAATAGTGTATGATTATCATCAGTACCTTGCCACGATCTGCGTCTCCTGCCACATTAATTAGTTCCTAGCGTATGCGCCAGGAAGAATTCGGAAGCAACATAATTATGGTTTCTGAGACGAATGTTAAGAATACCTTGGGCGGCCAGAGTAACTAACAATGATTGCTTGAAACAGGCTAAAGAAAGTAAGACTTTATGTACAACAATACAACAGAGACAAATACCGTTCTTTGGCCACATAATGAGAAGAGAGACATTGGAGAACATCGTGACAACTGGATAGTTCAGTGAAAAAAGTGTTAGAAGCAAACCAAGAGAGATGATGCTGGATGAGCTGAAACGATGCCATGGGGGATATCATAAAGAGAACTGTTCCAGGCCACCAGGGATTGTGATCTGTGGAGACCCATAAACGCCTAAGCCAGTTAGCAGGGCACATGATGATGATTATGATGATGATGTATATATTCGCGCATGTTTGAAGCCAACAAAATTAGCAGGGAATGAAAACACTGTAACATACTATGCATGCTGTAAGATGCAAGGCAGGATGATTTGTGTGATCAGCTATGCAAGTTGTGATTGGGGACATATGTTCCATAGTAAGATAAAAGGTATTGTCTATAAGATGACATTATCGTTGGCATATTTTGAGCAGAAACAGATAGGGAAGCCCTAAATAGGAACTGGAATGAGAAACAAATGATTTGTGGAAACGAGGACATCAAAGATACATCTTACGGCGAACATTCCATGATATTACTGTTCGGGCAATAGCGGAACGGAGGCCTAGGGGACGAGAAGTATCTGATGTATGACGATAAAACAGGTGGTGAACTGGGTTCCATTCACGATGTCGCAGTTTGCACTATATAGACAGGTCTAGACTGTGAGTGCTATATGATGTAGAACGATATGACAAGTATGAACTGGGTTCCATTCACAATGTCGCAGTTTGCACTATATAGACAGGACTAGACTGCGAGTGCTATATGATATAGAACGATTTGACAAATCATAAACTGGGTTTTAATCATGATGTCGCAGTCTGCACTATACAGACAGGACTAGACTGTGAGTACTATATTATATAGAACGATATGACAAGTCATGAACTGGGTTCCATTCATGATGTCGCAGTTTGCACTATATAGACAGGATTAGACTTCGAATACTATATTATGCAGAACGTTATAACAGGTCATTAACCAGAGTCCTTCTTTAAAATCAAAGTTAGCAAGGTTTAGAACAGAACACATGACCAGGCTGCGAGTACTATATGATACGACCGGGTGATGATAATGATGTATATAGTATAGTAGGTAGGTTGAATAGTCGATTTTTGTAGGTGAGGTTGGGTTGCGTATGAATGTGTGTGTGTCGAGTTTGTGTGTACGTTTATGGATAAAGAAAAACATATAGTATAATGTTTAGCATACATAAAGTATAATATAAAGTATAATGAGAACGTTGCATGTTTATCAAAGTCTGTGAACTATATCAAATTTGGCTACGTATAATTCACATCTTAGCTAAAAAAAATAAATATAGGAGTAACTGTTTACTCCACGCAGTAGCAGCAGCACGAAAATATAAACACCTTCAGGATGTGAGCAAAAAATAAAAAGTGGTGAAAACAAGGGTGACTAGTCAAGCTAATAGCAAGAAATTAATCCAGTGAACTATGAAGCTTTACCAAATAGGGAAGCACAACACCGTGCACAAAACAACACAAATCGACGTTTCGGCGGGCGCCTTTTTTGACGTAAACTAAACTACACAATAATAACAAAGCACTCTAATCACTAGCGCCCATCTAGGGGGTCACGTGAGAAACTATAAAAAGGTGAATTTTTAAAAAAAAATGATATAAACAAGCCCGGGAATTTACTTTAGCAATTACTGTGCAATTTCTTAGGCGCTTATTTACCACCAAGGGCCCATAATCATCATCGCTGTCGGTGTTTTAGAATAAAAATATATCCCTGAAATGTGCATGGCCTGTCAGTTCTCACAATTTCTTGTTCTTTCGTCATCTTCTTGCTCATCCCCACTTACGTCTGCTAGACTAAAAATTTTCTTTTCATAGAAGGTTAGTTGCGTATGCTTTACAGGACGTTGCAGAACCATCCCCAACAGCCCCTGGCTGTTGTGTGGTTTCTCTAGGCTTATTTACGCCCAGTAGTTTGCCATTGCTTACTGGACGGTCGGCCCCCTGATTCCACAATCGAAACCAACACAAGGCGCATGGCCCATAGATTGGACCAAACCCGGCACCCCGGCATTACGAAGCGTTCTCATCGACTTAGCCACAGAGCCGACTCTCATAGAAGGGTGAATGGATAATGTTAGTTGTCTTATCTTTTCGTCTGCATGGCTTTCAAGATGGAGGGCATCTTGTAACGGACGCTTTCGTTAGCGTTTAAAGTTGCAGGGCTTCAAGTTTTACATATTGCTTATTGTGGCTTCTGGATAAAGTCATGGCGTGATGTTGATCACATCATAGGTCTATATTTTATAGACCAGTCGGCACTTAGTCAATATTAGGCAGGCCGCTTTTACTACCATGACTTTACCTGGTACTCTTTTAAGGCTGGGTCGACCTAAGAGCCAAGGCTGAAAAAAATAAAACACGTTCGGAATTTAAACCACGACCTACCGTTCCGCAGGCGACCTTCTAGCCGCTAAATCACGGCTGCTCTTCTAAAAAGAATAGACTATAATTTAAATATACCCTGTGGCTATATCGTTCACGTGGTGGATAAACGAGCTAAGAGAGCAATTATCGCCAACCATGATTATATGAACTTGTCCTGAATGTTGAGAACACGCCATCTGGAAAATGAGTTTGTTGTCCAAGGCCGAGAAACAGGCTAATTGAAATGGGCAAGATTGATTGGTTTTACAATGTAATGATCTTGATAAGGGCTCCATTGTGAAACTTAGATTAAAACAATAAAGCCAAGATTGCACTGAATGTTGAATTAGGAACTGACATCACAGCACTCGGGACACTCCCATAAGCGCCCCCTTCCCATCTTCAGCAGCAAGCGAAGAGTTCCAGTTCCGATGGTACTAGTAACTGTCTGATTGTATATCCGACTTGCCTTTCTTGTGGAACCGGCCAGTCTACTGCCTGCTTGTTTCTCAGCACACCAGCATGTTCGGAAAAAATATCCAAAGGACTCTAATTACAAGGAAACCCTGAAGCGATGCTTGCCACTCTGCACGGAGCCTGCCTGTCTCCACTTTTTTTCAACGTGCGCTTTGAATCAGTTACAATTACGACATGTGTGTATAGGTGATTATCAAGCCAGCAGAAGGTATCAGTGACTGCCTTTACTTCTATTATCAAACTAGACGTTGTGATACCGTATGCCAGGTTTTGCTGCACCTAACGACGACCATTAGTATTTGCTTTAAACTTTCATGCACTTCATCTGCCCCTCACCACAGAACGATCTATATAGATAATCACATCACCTGGGGGGAGTTGACATGAATCATTTGTTGAACATTCGATTCTTCAGCACCAGGTAGCAAGTCGCTGCACTCACAACCTAAAGTGATAAGAATCTTACACAAGTCTGATACTTGCTCAAACAATTTGACCCACTCCTCTCCTCGTCCAAACGTATCGAACCTGCACACATGTCCAATCTTGTCCTCAGCTTGCGCCATCTAAGACCTTCCTGTTTTCAGTCTGTGATTCTTAGCTCTAAAGCAGAGCTTCATGCAGGAGGTGCTTCTTGTCTACAGCTACTGGGAGATATGACTTTGCTTGAGGAGCTTTGAGCCTATCTGCAATAGTAGGCAGTGCAAATATATATCGCATACATATTACTGGGGTATCTCTTGTACATCCCAGAATTAGCCCCATGGTTTTATTATGTATGCCATCAAGTTAAATCAGCTGATTCTTTGATATGGTAAGCATTCCAAGTCCATGATCTATCACCGACAGGATCACATACTGAAAAATTGTGAAAAGCATTCTTTGTGCCATGTCCATTGCTGCCATAATCTTGTGAGCAGTGAGTCCTTTTTGGTATTTCACCGCAATTGCCTCCACATGATCCCTGAAAGAAAGGCTTCTATCTTATCTCTTACCTCAGTTTGCTTTCTCTGTTGATGTTACTGTTATTAATTGTGAGCCTTGGACCAGTAGCTCTTACAATTCTATTGTCCAGAGAGCACCACAAAACAGCAGCATTTTCTGAGTTGATGACAGCATCTGTTTCTGCACACCAGTCAGTCACGTTGTCTACAGTTGCCTGTAGCTCTCGGGCTATCCGTTGCTATCACTCCGCTGCCTATATGCAAGAATATCGTCTGTAAATGTCAACATCCTTGCCTACACCTGGTGCTTCAAGTTGTGCAGTCTTGCTTGTATACACATTTAAGAGCACTGTTAAAAGTGCAAAACGCTGGGAAGTCATGGAACGATATTACATGGTTTTGCGTTCCATGTACCCAGGTAAAGGGCAAACATGCGTGAATGCAGAACAGCTGCTATCTAGTTCACAAGCCAGGGACAAACCCCCTTCTCCATGAGCGCAGATATCAAAGTATTATATTTGACCCTGTCGTAAGCATCCTCAAGATCAAGTGCGGCCACTGCTGTCTCCTGTCAGGTCTGGAACCCCTCATAAACATCAGAAGCAAAAGTAGTTTACTGTGGCGGGTAACTACCCTATGACTGCACATTAGGAATATACACTATGAATGTTAAAACGTTAAAACTTGGACTGTGTAAATGTGTTGCTGGGGAATACTTGTGTGGAAGAACGGGAGGAATGAAGAACAGCATGACTGTTAACGGTTGACAGCGTGAGGAGGGAGCAAGAACATGCAGCAGTGTTGTTAACATAGTCTGTGCCTGCAGTGTTGTTAACATAGTCTGTGCCTGCAGTGTTGTTAACATAGTCTGTGCATGCAGTGTTGTTAACATAGTCTGTGCATGCAGTGTTGTTAACATAGTCTGTGCCTGCAGTGTTGTTAACATAGTCTGTGCCTGCAGTGTTGTTAACATAGTCTGTGCATGCAGTGTTGTTAACATAGTCTGTGCCTGCAGTGTTAACATAGTCTGTGCATGCAGTGTTGTTAACATAGTCTGTGCCTGCAGTGTTGTTAACATAGTCTGTGCCTGCAGTGATGTTAACATAGTCTGTGCCTGCAGTGTTGTTAACATAGTCTGTGTCTGTAGTGTTGTTAACATAGTTTGTGTCTGCAGTGTTGTTAACATAGTCTGTGTCTGTAGTGTTTTTAACATAGTCTGTGTTTGCAGTGTTGTTAACATAGTCTGTGCCTGCAGTGTTGTTAACATAGTCTGTGCCTGCAGTGTTGTTAACATAGTCTGTGCCTGCAGTGTTGTTAACATAGTCTGTGCCTGCAGTGTTGTTAACATAGTCTGTGTCTGTAGTGTTGTTAACATAGTCTGTGTCTGCAGTGTTGTTAACATAGTCTGTGTCTGTAGTGTTTTTAACATAGTCTGTGGTTGCAGTGTTGTTAACATAGTCTGTGCCTGCAGTGTTGTTAACATAGTCTGTGCCTGCAGTGTTGTTAACATAGTCTGTGCCTGCAGTGTTGTTAACATAGTCTGTGTCTGCAGTGTTGTTAACATAGTCTGTGTCTGTAGTGTTTTTAACATAGTCTGTGGTTGCAGTGTTGTTAACATAGTCTGTGCCTGCAGTGTTGTTAACATAGTCTGTGCCTGCAGTGTTGTTAACATAGTCTGTGCCTGCAGTGTTGTTAACATAGTCTGTGCCTGCAGTGTTGTTAACATAGTCTGTGCCTGCAGTGTTGTTAACATAGTCTGTGCCTGCAGTGATGTTAACATAGTCTGTGGTTGCAGTTTTGTATTAGTCATCTATTAGGTCATAGGTAAAGTAATTGCTTGTCAGCGAAGTTTAATTGTGGACTGGGTGAATGTCATTATCTGTGCTGTAATATAAGAGTAGCAAGAGAACTTATCGGACAAGACGAGCCAAGGTACAACCTAAAACGGCGGGGATTTGCGACATACACCAATATAAGCGTGCCCAGATAAGCTGTTTTTTATGAAATAAAGTGAGTAAACTAAAAAAATAGGAAACATTTCTACGACTTTAGGCGTATTGGGCATGTAGGGCTAGACCGATATTTTTTCCACCACTCGGCACTCGGTGGTTGATGTAGTCAACTTCGCGCCGGAGGCCTTTATTTCCCAGGACTCTGGTATATTTATGTCGGCTCTGTGGCTAAGTACATGCGAACGCTTCGTAATGCCGGGATGCCGGGTTTGATCCAAGCTGCGGGCCATGCGTTGGTTTCGACAGTGGTATCAAGAAAGCCGACCGTGCAGGAGGCAATGGCAAACTACTGGACGTAAATTTGCCTAGAAAAACCACACAACAGCCAGGGGCTGTTGGGGTTGGTTCTGCAACGTCCTGTAAAGGATACGCAACTAACCTGGTATATTTAAGTTTATATTTAAGCTCTTTTTATGAAATAGATGTGGAGAATATTTTAAGTATTATTGTTCACAAAAGCATCTCTGCATTTAATGTGTTTTGATTATACAGTTTTATTTGCACCAGTCAGTCAGTCTAGTGCCGTGTCCGCAAAAAAAGTTGGCTCAACATAAATTGTTCAAAAAAATATAAGCTAAAGGTCAAAGTTCAATGCCGCAGTTCGGTGGTTAGATACACAGCAGATGCTACCACAACCATAACTGTAAAAATTACATCATTCAAAACGCACAGTTACTGAAAGGAAAATAATTTGGTCATGATTTTGATATTCAAAATCTTTGTAACCTAATAAGTTATTATTATTATTATTTTTTTTTTTTTTGTAGTTGTTGTAAATTGCGAACAAGAATATCGCAGGGTTCAAATAATCAATTGACTGTTGATTTCCATCTGGTTCATCGATCGATTTCTTCTTCTTTGATCCTTTTTTTTTTTAAAGAAACTTAAATCTGGAGACCGGTAGCCTTTATGAACGCTATCGAGCAGACCCTCTCCTCATGTAACAGAGCCAGACTACGTCTCTGTTGTCAGCATACAGTTGACAGTTTTACATGCTCATCATTTTCTGGTGCCACGCTGCGGGGACACGTCTCCATGATTCCTACACAAGTTTGAACATATGTCGACGAAGTCTGTTGTGCCCTGTCCTTGGTCTGAATATAAAACATTGTCGCTTTCTGGAGAGGTTATGAAACGAGTCTTGAGAAAATCTGATGTGTGTATCCAGCCACCTTTCTTAGATACTGGATTGTATTAATGTCTTAGTGTCTTGGTGGGTTGAGTCACAATTTGATTGCATCATATCACTGCCGCTTCTGGCCAGTATGCCCGCTATTTTATTGTCTTCCAAGCCATACACAGCAAAATGTCGTCATCTTGTGGGATGTAAATTTTTAGCTATTTAGAATCCCGACTTTAACCTTTGTCGGGTGCCCCTAAATATAGCCGGGCCTGGAATATGACTTAACGGCTGAACGGGGTTTCCAGAACCTCTCCACAGGTTTTCCTTATCCGCATGGTAGCACTTTATGTCAACGGGTGTTTATCGCTTGTGCGATGTCCTGGTGGGGTACAATTACCTACCTATCTCCCTTCCAAGCCACAGTGACATGAAATCCACTGAAGTACAAACTATTCTACTGAAGAGCCTAAGTAAATCAGCTGTTGCCTCAAGTCTACAAACTTTAAGCGTAAATGCCATATTTATGTAAGTGCTAGTTAACTTACACTTGTCGGACGGAGAGACAGCTGGAAACTTCTTCTTAGCGTACACTGGCTGTAAACTCCGGGCGAAAATTTTATCTTGTTTATCCATCTCAGGACTTGTATCTTGTTCTGGAACTTGAATTCTGCGTGCACTTCTATTTAACAGATCTAGCTTATACGTATGCAAGCTGTTGGTTCCTCGTATTCCTGTGAGATGCACTCTGACTTCGAAGGAAACACCCATAGTTAGTCGTCTTTTGCGAAAAACGTTTAAAAGAGCAGGAGTTATCTTACCCCCCCCCCCTCCCTTTAATTCCTAATGGATCCCGAAACCCACACAGAAAAGGGGGGGGGGGGTGGGGCCTTGGAAACAGGGAGAAAGAATATTTCCAAAAATGGCTCTATATACAACTGACTGAATGGACATTCAACCAAGAAGACATAATGCAGTTTGTTCGACAGGACGTCTTAGGCTTGACTTCGGCCACATATTTGAGAGGGACTGTGCCTTCTAGGCTATTTAACACACTTACACGTGTGCGGGCGCGCAAATACACGCATCAAATAGTCGATTCAGAAAATTGGCGGGGCCGTAAGTGGAAAAGTGAACCAACCCGCGTTGTGCAAACAAACAGAGTATGCCGTAAATGTTACACAGTTTGTATGCTCACGTTACAATGACGTTTTGCTGCACTGTACCCACTGTTGTCTTTGGGAATATGACAGGCTGAAAGCATAATCTCTTCCACGGAGTTAGTCTCGTGCCACTGCTACAAAAACAGTAAATTATAAATAATCGTCTACGCTAAAATCAAAACCGAGTACATGATGATCGTGATGTAAATCCTAAACTTCCGTGGTAATCACGTGGCTATCTTGAACTTCTGTGGTAATCACGTGGCTATTTTGAACTTCCGTTGGTCAGATGTACAGGGTTATAATATAAGGCAATTTGACTTGTCTATTTCATTGTAATTGTTCATTTTTCGACTTTTTTACGTGCTGATCTAACTCTTTAGCAATGCACTTGACAAAATACAGAGAAATATATCAGGTATTAAATATGCAATGTGAATTTTTTAAGCGCTTTATCTAACAAGCAAAAACCCCAGATGGTTGCAATTTATATAAAGGTCAGGGAATCAGAAAAAAAAAAAAAATAGATTCCAAATAAAACACAGAATAAATAAACGTCGAAGTTAATGACATGAAATTGATCATTTCGACTCTACAAGGGACACGTCCAATTACCTCCATTATAGGTAGGGCTGTACCGAATATTCGCTTCGTATTCGCTTCGGGGCCGAATAGTGGACCCAATAACTATTCGGTATTCGGCCAAATAGTTGCGGTCGGGCCGAATACGAATAGTGGTTACCTCACAACCGTTTCTGGACTGGTGGAAAAAAAAACATCAAGACTTCCCACCTTGGTTTATACTGTGAAGCGTTATCTTTGTGCACCACCTACGAGCGTACCAAGTGCCCCTTTATTTCCATCTTGCATGTGTTGCGAGTAGTGTTGTCGGCTTGATTTCTTTGAGTGGACTGCCCTCTTCGTTGATTCTTTGAAGTAACGGGAATTCGTCATCATGTATGCGTGTCGTATCTGTTCTGTCATCGTCTCGTGGAAACGACAGCGGCTGAATGTTTTGATCGACGTTCGGTTTCTTGATTGTCTTTGTTGTTTGATCTTCTGGTGTTGGCCGCCCGGCGTCTGGTTTCGTGAGCTCGCGGGGGGGGGGGGGGGGGGGGGGGGGGCGACTTGTAAGGACGGCGTTGTTCTCTTCGTCGGCGTAATTTTTGTTTTTGATGTTTCGCCTTGCGGGTTTTTATTTTGACTCTCTGTATTTGTCGTATTTTCCTGTTTAGTACAGCTGGAAATACCTTCAGTGAGACAAAAAGCTGGCCTAATGCTGACAACATGGAACGAAGGTTTTTCATGGAGGTGTGTCAGCACACGAACTAATACGTGCTGCAGGAGATCGCAGATTGTGGCGAGGCATAATCGCCCATGCCAGCCGGCAAAGCACATGATGATGATGATTCACTATTCGTATTCGTATTCGGCCGAATAGTTGATCCAGCTATTCGTATTCGGCCGAATAGTGAAAATCACTATTCGGTACAGCCCTAATTATAGGTAAGGCAGAACAAATAAGATGGCGCCAAGTAATTTCAGACTGAAAGTGAGAGGTAAAGGTTAAGTAAATTATATAATACCTTATAAAATCGTCTTCGAATGTGGGCTCTAGGACCTCATTTTTGGCCAAAAAAAAACGGACCTACTTCTCCTTAACGAGCGTGTCGTAAAAAGCGACTAATTGAATGTGTTTTCATCGAAGTCGGAATTTATTTGCCTGAGATGCAAGGAACCGGCAGGCTGTATATAAGTAAGCCTGATTTGAAAATGGAAGTGATCGCAATTTCTGGAAAAATATAGCCTTTTAGTGGACGAACATCCAGATCTTTCCGCCGAAGTTGAAACTCAGTTAAAGCTCAGAAGAAGAAATTAAAATTCCCCGTAAACTAAATGACTCCCACGCCTTGTGGCCGCATTTACTTCTTATGACTTTACCTTTACCCATTTAGGCTGGGTCGACCTGGGAGCCAAAGTATTAAAAAAACAAAACAAATTGGCTCAGTTAGGAGATGAGCTTACGACCCCTTGCATTCACAGGAGAGCGTCTAGCCGCTACACCACGTCAGCTTCTAAAAGGACAGTCATCATTGTCATGTAGCAGGGCCTTTGCAGAACGTTGCTCTTATCACGGTCTGCCTGAACCAAACTCGGTCTCTCGCCAGCTCTCTCGCCCCATGTACTTTCATATTCAGGGAGTCACTTTTTTCCTGTACACATCTTCGTGTCAGTCGGCCCCTGCCCCTCTTTCATGGTACCATGCGTTCTGTTATAATTTTTTTCCAATCCGCCATAGCGTTCGATATGACCAAAATATTTCAGCTTCCGAGACAAGATGCTGTTTATTAGGCAGTCTTCCTTGATGTTCAGATCTTTTAAAACATCGGTATTTCTTCTCTTCTTTGTCCGTGGTATTCTGAGAATCTTTCTATAGCATTTCAACTCAAAAAACCCATATTCTCTTTCTTAAAAAGGACGATAGTCGATCGAATATAGATGCAGATATTTCTCTCCCAGTCACCGACCCGGCTGGGGATCCTCTCCCAGTTAATCTCTACGTCCCATATTATATTACAGCCATCAATAAACTCTGGTGAAACTGTCTGGTTCCCGTCAAGAAAACCCGGGGTACGCCTAATCATGATGGAGTGTAGCAAGCTCATGATCGTCATCGCCCAGTAGGAGAGAGAATGCCAGATAACTGATCGGTTCGAATGCAGCCACGACAATCATCGCACCGAGGAGCAAAAAGCGAGAGCAAATTGGAACTGAAAGAGCCGAGAAGAACAAGAGTAGAACATGCTGTCGGCGTGGTCGTAATCATATCATATGCGGCGATACAATAAATAACTGGAATAGTTATTGTTGTTGAATGTTGAATTAAAAATCAACAACACAGCACTCTGATAACATTCACATCTAGCACAGCCGTATGTAACATGACATACATCTCAATCTGTAACAGTGTCAGCCCCCTAACATGTACATACAGCAAGCTAGGAGTGTCCTTGGTTTCTTCTACCTCCAGAGGCACATCCGCTCGCTACACGACCAAGACCGGTTCAGTTTCCTTGTTCAAGAGAAATAATTATTGCTGGGAAAATCCTTGTGTTTATCATCATCATCATCGCACATTTAGTCAAGCGCCAAACAACACTATTCCTATAAATAAAACATATTCTTGAGCTTCCGTACTGTCATATATCACACGTCCCATCCGGACCAAGTCTGGGTACACACTGTTTGCCATATCAGCAAGCAAACTAAATGCTAACTGACCCAGGGATTCTTAGCCTGTTTGTTGATAGTCCCCTTTCGATCAGAATTTTAGCGTGGACCTAGCGTCCCTGGATCCGAAAGTTTGGGGTTCGAGACAGGTATATCTCTAGTCAGACGGACAAACATAAACATAGACAGAGAGCTTTACAGGATGTGTTGACAGTTGAGTGTACTTAGGACTTATGGGTTTAGAACAGACATCACAGCACTCGGGATATTTCCATAAGCGCTCCGTCCTCACCTTTAACAGCAAGCGTATAGGTCCACTTCCAATGGTATCAGTACCAGTCTGATTGTATGTATAAAAGTCTCGCCTTTTCCTTGGGTTTGTTGAGCTTTGGCAAGACCCCTTGTCACTCCGTGCAGCTTCAGTCTCCTCACACTGTGATGATCTATGTGTGTCTCTGCACTGTCACCTCTCTCAGCGTCAGTTCACCGCCAATTGGTGCAGAACCAACCAGTCTATCTGTCTGTTCGTTTATAACAAAAAAAAAAAAAACGTAAATAAATAAATAAAATTAGCTATACCAGTATAAGGGTTATAATTTTCCTTTCAATCTTCCGATAACATTTGGTTTTCCTAAACTTTGCTATAGGGAGGTATGGCGATGGTAAGTGTAAATAGCATGTTTCTCTCCTTTCAGAAAAGTATTCTAAAAATAGAAAATGAGATTTCAAAACCATTTTTACTCTCCCACGTATTTACTATTATTAATCAATGTTGCCTCTCTTTTTCTATCTCTCTTGTCTTTCTCTCTCTATGCGCGCGCGTGTGTAATGGAATAATATCTGGATAGATCGGAAAAGGTAGACTTATAGACGAATGTTGAAAATACCCTTGACAGATAAGAAGAGTAATGAAAATATCCGGAAAGAAACTGACTCACGAAAAGAACTGATTGCCCACTTACAACGGAAACAATCTACATTCTTTGGTCATGTCATAAAAAGGAAAAAATTGGAGTACATCGTGACAGTCGGAACGCTGGAGGGGAAAAGAGGCACAGGAAGACTGAGAGAGCAGTGTCTAATTGGTCTTATATCATGGCATTGATGACCGTCTGTGTCAGAGTGGACTGAAACTGGGCGATACATGATATTTTGGAAAGACATGACCACCAACGCCCACAGAGCATGGACTTGGGAACAAAATCCCTCTTGGAAAATCATGAACACAATTATGTCTTTACCATTAG
>CAJHNH020004264.1:43376-84062 GCA_905116865.2 Candidula unifasciata | reverse complement strand
TCTAGACAGGGATCAGAGTCATGTCCTTTGGCGTGCTCATCAGTAATGTACGTGCCGCGCAGTGGCATGTGATAACATCCACTTCTGTCCAGTGCTGCGGCACAGCTTTGGCGATGTGAGTGTGACTAGCAAAACCAGCTCACACTAAGAAAAGTCTTCAACAGAAAAAACGTGCAAGGGTCTCTATAACCACTGTTGTCATTGCATTTCATGTTTCTGCTCAAACACTCAGTTCCTCACTTACCTGCAATAATTTACACTGCATTAGCGCAGTCGATAAGAGACTCACTTTCAAAACCAGCTGCGACTCTCTGCAGCTCATGGCTGATGTTCGAAACCGGAGAGTTCCCGGGGTTCACCCAGCCTCTAGGTAATGGGTACCAGAGTGACACTCTGAGGTAAACGGAGGAACGTCGCTGTAGCTACGGAGTTGCGTGCGGATGGTGACACAGGCAGACAGTTTCTTAACAGCTGTCCGTTCTGGTGGCAGAGCACCTATGGTTTATAACCATGTGCAATAACGCTGGTTCTCATCTTCCGACATTACCTATTCTTTTAAATATACTCCTTTGTCCTTATTCCTTTCCAGATTTCTTCTCCTCCATGTTGTTAAATGTCCTTGGCATCCTGATCCCAAAAATGTATCTTAGTTGTATCATTCATGTCAACTCTCCGACAATTTTTTGTACCATAATATCAATATCTATTATCTATCTTTCTGTATTTCACCATCGAGAATGTCCTTAAGGTCTCTATGATCCCCAATTACATTCTAGCAATAAGTCTCCAAAGACTGAGCATTACAAAAACTTGTAAGACCTGTCTGCTCTGACACCCCCCCCCCCCCCCCCCCCCCCCCCCCCCCCCCAAAAAAAAATGCAACCATTAATTAAATCTTCTACACACTTGAGTGTTTAACAAACTTTACCTTCTCTAATGGCTGTACAGGGTGCTCCTTCTTCATGCTCCAGTCGTATCTCTTTAAGAGCTACCAAACTGTCTGTGAGTCGAGACTTGCCTTTGAATACTGTAGCATACGTTCCCTGGAGAAGTTAGTGGATTAAACCATGGTGAGTGGCAGTAGTAAAGGAATACTGTTCATGAACTGAGGCTTAACTCTTTGAGTCCCATGGGGTTTAGCATCATTGGCCCAAGGGGTAGTCAAGAGAGACGTAAAAAGAGTTAACAGATATCAGTATTTACTGTGTGGGATCAGGAGCCTCACGTTAGGGGAAAAAGGGACTGACCCACTGACCCCTAGCAAGAATATTGTAAAGGCAAGTAATTATGAGTTTGCTGAAACCTGAGGTGTTTGGTGGAAATGTGCAGCCTAGCAGTAAACAACAACTTAACCAAGTACCCTTGTGCCTAGCAGTAAACCCCAATATAACGTACCAAGTACCCTTGTGTCTAACAGTAAACCCCAATATAATGTACCAAGTGCCCTTGTGCCTAACAGTAAACCCTAATATAACGTACCAAGTGCCCTTGTGCCTAACAGTAAACCCTAATATGACGTACCAAGTGCCCTTGTGCCTAACAGTAAACCCTAATATAATGTACCAAGTGCCCTTGTGCCTAACAGTAAACCCTAATATAACGTACCAAGTGCCCTTGTGTCTAACAGTAAACCCCAATATAACGTACCAAGTACCCTTGTGCCTACCAGTAAACCCCAATATAACATACTAAGTGCCCTTGTGTCTAACAGTAACCCCAATATAACGTACCAAGTGCCCTTGTGCCTAACAGTAAACCCTAATATAACGTACCAAGTGCCTTTGTGCCTAACAGTAAACCCTAATATAACGTACCAAGTGCCCTTGTGCCTAACAGTAAACCCCAATATAACGTACCAAGTGCCCTTGTGCTTAACAGTAAACCCCAATATAACGTACCAAGTGCCCTTGTGTCTAACAGTAAACCCCAATATAACGTACCAAGTACCCTTGTGTCTAACAGTAAACCCCAATATAACGTACCAAGTGCCCTTGTGCCTAACAGTAAACCCCAATATAATGTACCAAGTGCCCTTGTACCTAACAGTAAACAACAACATAACGTACCAAGTACCCTTGTGCCTAACAGTAAACCCCAATATAACGTACCAAGTGCCCTTGTGCCTAACAGTAAACCCCAATATAACGTACCAAGTGCCCCTGTGTCTAACAGTAAACCCCAATATAACGTACCAAGTACCCTTGTGCCTAACAGTAAACCCCAATATAATGTACCAAGTACCCTTGTGCCTAACAGTAAACCCCAATATAATGTACCAAGTGCCCTTGTGCCTAACAGTAAACAACAACATAACGTACCAAGTACCCTTGTGCCTAACAGTAAACCCCAATATAACGTACCAAGTGCCCTTGTGCCTAACAGTAAACAACAACATAACGTAAAAAGTACCCTTGTAACGAATAATGCAGAAGAAGAAGGAGGATAAAAAGGATGTCCATTATGAGTTACCTGGTACCTTTTGTCAAGCATATAACTCAGTACAAGCAGTTTTTGGCAAGCAATTTTGTTCTTATTTCCTCTACCCAGACCTCTGATTGTCCAGTATACTTACAGGGTAGCAGTGTTGTGTCTCTTATTGTCTGATATCTATACCGTAAACTATGCCTCATGTGCCACTTGTATAATAAGGATTATTTACTGATTACCTTTACATTGTTAATCAAATTTGCTACAGTGGTCTTGAGGCATGGTATGCAACACTAGAGGTTCCGGATTCAATACCCCATAAGGGCTGGGATTTTTTTCATGTGGACTTAAATTTCTAGTAATTCCTCTTAGTCTCTGGGTAGTGAGATCGGACGCCCGTATGTATTGATGCGCACGTAAAAAAATGCTTTTTAGTTGGAAATTGAAAAGAGTAACCTAACGGCGGTGACATAACATTTGGAGTTTAAAAAATCTACCCTAAGTATTTCAGGATCCTCGCCGGTGCTACAGAGCATGTGCACTGTACTGAGCTTCTTCGGACTCAGACTTGAGTTAGAAGAAGAACGGAGCACTTATGGGTTACTACCCATGTGCCATGATGTTGATCCGTTGTTCAAAACCTAAAACCTTGGCAACAGTGTTGGTTTAAATATATATGTGTCTTCTTCTTCTTCTTCTTCAGCATTCTGAGCACTTGAGATTCATTTCTGCAGATATCACCAGCCTCCAATAATCTCTCTGATTGGCCATGATCTCTAAATACATTAGAAAGATCCAGTCTGGCCAGCTGACATCCTGGTGGAAACCTGGCTGTATGGATCAGAGGAGGACAAGCGTCCTCCCACAACCATCTTAGGAACTTCTCTTCGGAAAACTAGTGGCATGGAGAACAAACAGAAGAATAAGAAAGAGTAGGAGGAAAAGAAGAAAAATACAAAGAAAAAGAAGAAGAGCAAGAAAAAGGAGGAGTTCCACATGTGGATCTTCAGTGATGACACAAAATGTGTGCACTATGCTGAAAATCCACCTGTATAGTGTAGTGTACTCTTGGAGACTTATGAAATTCAGAATGCAATAAAAACTATCCTTCACCAAAATAAATAATAAACATGTCCAAGGAAGAATAGAACATCCCTAACTGTAAATGTAAAAAAAAGTTCAATTTTACAAGGGCAACTTTCAAATTAAGAATAGTAGTATCAAACAAGGCTTTTCCCCCTGAATGTATGCAATGTATCACAGCACCTTTTTTTTTTTTTTAAAAGGTATCATTTTTTTTAGCACTATTTTTATGGCCATCATTTTTTGTACAGTGCACCTGTAATAGAAACTTTATAGTGAGTACTGGTAACCTTTTAGACACTTTGTGGTAAGTACCGACATCATTTTTATACATTTTTAGTGAGTACTGGCATCTTTTTTTTCCAGAAGAAAGCCTTGGTATCAAGTATACATATTCCACTTTTACTAATTCTTGTTTTTCTTCGGCATTCCAACCCCTTGACATTCAGTGCTGCAGATATCACTCACCTCCATTCATCTCACTGGTTGGCCTCTTTCTAGTTAGTGACACCAAATGTTTTACGTCTGTCTCAATATTATCTCTCCTTCATCGTCTTGGTCTGCCTTGTGGTCTATGATCATTCAGCTCCCTTATGTATAGTTTTTACCTCTCTGTCATCTGAAATTCTCTCAGTATGCCCCAGGCATCTCAGTCTATTAGCTCTTATGATTCCAGTGATCAATGTTGATTTAAACAGATTATGATTTTCTTTGTTGCCCATCACTCTCCATTCACCGCTGTTTGCACCTCTGATAGGTCCAAAGATTCGCTGTAAAGACTGTTTAAAAAAAATGTAATAAGGCTTAATCTCTCTTAGCTGTGCTCCAAGTTTCGGAGCCATATAAAACAGCTAGTCTTATCAAAGTTTTATATATTTTGATCTCGGTGTTGTGAGATAGCAACTTTGACTATAGCAGAGGTTGAAGGGCATGGTATACTTTATTTCTAGATGGTATTTAAGATTGTATTTATTCTCTCAGCGTGTTGAAGCAGTTGAAGTTTGCACTCAAGTATTTATGTGTTTTCATTTGTTTGATGTTCATATTATATCAACTTGTATGTAGTCAAAGTTTATATCCCTTCCCTGTTTTGTTATTATTATGAATTCTGTCATATCCTGATTGATAGCTTGTCCTATTTGTGACCTGCTTCTTTTATAAGTCAGTGTTTTTACCGTGTCTAGTTCATCTTCTCCAGTGATATCAGCATCATCTGCATAAGCAAGATTCTCCTAAAGTAGACTCTTGTTTCAATTTCTTTATAATTTTTCTCCAGAGACAATTTGAAAAATGTGGGGACAGAGCATCACCTTACTTTAAACCAGATATTTGAAAAGGGTCCGACTTTCTGCCTTTATATATTACTCTATAACAAGTGTCTTCCATACATAGTTTAGTCATTGTAATTAACTCCTTTGGTATTCCAGAGTTCTTCATAGCATTCCATAAACTGTTTCTATGTTCACTATCATATGTCTTTTTAAAATCCACAAAAACGTTATGTACTTCTCGTCTATATTCCAGGTTTTGCTTTGCTATTTGTTGTTAAAATGAATATCTGATCTATTGTTGATCTTTTCTGTCAGAAACCTGCTTGGTAATCACCCAATATATCTTCAACATATGGTTTTAGCCTGTATAGCAGTACCGCCTATAGTATCTTATAGCTTTTACTAATAGAAAAACAAATTACCTCTCCCAGTTTGTCCAACTTTGTATATGACTCCATTTTGCCAAATCCAATTTCAGACTGTAGTGAAAAAAATAATTAATTATTATAATACTTAATAAATAATTGAGAGCTATTTTTGCCAACAAATAGTATCAAAAGTTATAAAATAAAGAAACTGACAATACTACACACACCCTGGGGATAAAGAAAAAGAGAAACAGCAGGGAATGGGAGAATACACAGTCAATCAATCAGTCAATGAATGAATGAATGAATGAATGAATGAATGAATGAAATCAATTGATCAATCAATAAACTAATCTTCTAGCATGGGTTCCAGGTCCCATTGGGGAAAAAACAAGAATAGGCCCACTGCCAACCCAAAGGTATGTCATAAGCGTCTAATAATTGGGTGATTCTTTCAAAGTCAGAGTATATCTGCCTGAGAGGCTAGGAACCAAGAGTTTGCATACAAATGAGTCAGATGTGTAAAATGGATAAGCAAAAAGCACTCAGGTTCTGGAATAGGACTGGAGTCCTGAAGTGGATGAAGAACCAGAACTTTCCACTGGAGTTTACACCTGATGAAAACAAAGAAGAAGAATCAATTAATCTGGTGACTACACAATGAAGGTAGGCTGCAATGGATCTCCATCCAACACTATCTCTTGTCTTGCTTGTACATTCTTTCAGGCTGCTGTTCATCTATCTCATAGACAGATAAAAATAAGAATGAAAATGTCTGAGAGGATATTAACTCTTAAAGCGTTGATTACTTGCATCAGAAAAGGGCAGCCCCCCCTCTTCAGTTTCCTCTCCCATACTCAACCACAGATCATCATGACCAAACTTTTCCCACCCAGAAAACTGAAAAACAAGAATGCATGAACTTTTATTCAACATTTATTATTCACCATAGAAACGCTGTGGCCATATGCCAGCCCAAAGGTCTTGCGATTGAACATGCATTCAAGCGGGTTTTTATAGTTGGTCTAGGGTTCCCAACTCGACTGAGCCTAAAATAGGCACCTAGAAATGTCATTGAAAACAAAGATGGCCACTGTGGTGCTGACTGTCACTCAACATGTGCCAAGCAGTGGAATAAATAGGTCCCTTTAAAATGGCCTCTTATGGATCTTATTGAAATACTTATAATGGACCCAAAGTGCATGCTTTGAAAACTGAAACTGGCGTCCTATGCATAGAGTGGCTTGCATCCCTTGATAAGACTCTGATTTGGAGCTTATTGTGGATTTTATGTCCAGGACATAGGGGTGGGGAGTAATGAGCAGGCTCATTTACTGGCTGCTATCGCTCCTCTAGATGGTGAGCTACCTTATGATAAAACGTACATGCTGAAGGCTCCCTGGAATCAAATGGACAGTGCAATAGAATGTGCAATTGTCACATTCAACCAGCATCCATGAAGGGGTAGCTTAAGG
The DNA here is from genome assembly GCA_905116865.2 of Candidula unifasciata. Lineage (NCBI taxonomy): Eukaryota > Metazoa > Mollusca > Gastropoda > Stylommatophora > Geomitridae > Candidula > Candidula unifasciata. The sequence goes on along the minus strand of CAJHNH020004264.1, from coordinate 77,438 downwards.
TTTTAACACAGACTAGTTTATGTACGCCATATAAAATGGCTTAGCATGGCTTGCCACCAAGTAACTCTGAAAAGAACTGCAGTGTTGATGCGATCAAAGAAGACAGACTCAAATGCTGTACTGACTAGTGATGAAGTCGTTTACCAGCCAGCCAACTGACGACCCAGTTGCCAATCTGCAATAGAACAGACAGAAAACCAAACATTGAAAGACCAATTCAATGAGGGGTGAGTTGAGGTTCTAGAAGATCTTCAACACCGAAGGAGAAACAGAGGCCAACCTTTAACCAGGTTGCAACTGGTACTGTTAGCAAGTTGACTCTTCACTGGCAACTGAGGAAGGAGATGGAGCATGTGCAGAAATATCTCAAGTGCACCGATGTCATTTCTTGATTGATTCATTCATTCTTTGTCAGAAATAAACATCATTTTTCTGTTTCTTCAGGTGCCTGGTTTGGGACAGACATTGGTGATCATGAAGCTTCAGTCCTCTCTGTTGTCAAACAAGGTTATACCTATGTGGGTTCTGAGGCCATGTTGTGGGAAGATAATGATCTTCCTACTGCTATAGTCTCTACTGAATAGTCTTGTGATGAAACTCATATGTGAAATGAGATGCCTGAGATAAGCAGACAGCATAACCATAGAAGAAAAAGTGAGAAATCACACTATCAGATAGACAGTGGGAACAACACTGTGCACCAAATTCATTGAAAAACAAGTTAAAATTGTTCGGTTATCTCATTAGAATACAGCCACAATAACCACCAGCACAGGCACCACACATGAAAAGACTGAATGAAACAGCAAGAGGTCTTCTAAGAAGAATATGAACTGATGACATTAAAGACCTTCTGCCTTGATATGGAATGAAAATGGCCATCAATCAGTGGATCGTGAACTGGTCCTCCTCACATAACTTAATGGCAAATTTTGAAATTATTGATGATAATGATGAAGCCCACATGCTTTCTAAAGAATATACACATAGTCATTAAAGCACAGAAGAAGTCTAGAAACAAAATACAGATTCTGCTTTAACAAAGAGAAAAACAGATGTTCTCTCCACATTGCAATAGGCTATCCCATGAAGCTCAGTCTTTAGCCTCACAACAGCTAGTCATCTGCCAAGAACATCACACAAACTCCATAGATCCAAAATTGATCTCCAGCGATCTCCATCAAAGTGCGCACACATAAATTTAATGACAGGTATGTAATGCGAACCCATGACCTTCATGACCCAAGGCAAATTGACTGACCACTTTGCCATGGTGATCTCAGGTAGGCTGTGCCCCCTCCACTTTTGCTGTCCATAGAAATACCACCTCAAGGATGAGAATCAGACCGAAGCAAATCCTAAAAACCTTTGTCAATTGTATAGCACAGTTTTACTAGGGAACCCCTTTGTTTACAAAGTGACCTACAGTAGAATGTGTGAATGAAATCGTGATGGAGACCCCATTTAAACATGAGAACTGAAGCATAACTGAGGGAGTTGGACACAACATCAACACTAACCAAAGACTTCCGCCGGGACCGTCTGGTGAGTTGGCCATCAGGGCTGAGTGAGAGTGTCTGTCGAGCAAGGAAATTTTCCGGCAGTCTGATGTCTGCTGGCAGAGACAATCGTTTGGTGACCTCCTGCAAACAAAAGAACAAATTGGTTTTGGTAACCAGAAGCAAAAAAGTGGGTAATTGTCACATTCTGGTAAACTGCGCAATGGAAGACTGGCTAATAAACAGCATCTTGTCTCGGAAGCTGAAGTATTTTAGCCATATTAAGCACCAGGGCAGACTGAAACAATAATATGATACCAGGAAGGAGGGGCAGGGATCGACCGACACGAAGATGGGCACAGGATTTATGTGACTCCTTGGATATGAAAGTACATGAGGCGGGAGAGCTAGCGAGAGACCAAGTTTCTTCCAGGAAGTCCGTGATGAGAGCGACGTTCTGCAAAGGACCTGCTAGGTGATGATGGTGCAATGGCCTGAAGAAAAGAAGACATCAAAAAGACATTCAAAGATGTACACTGATGAGAAAGGGCAGAGGTGTTGGACTAGATGCCATGCATTCCTGTGCGGGTTCTTTGGCCCTACTTTAGAAGGAAAAAAGAATTAGACCAACTTCCCCCCCACAGACACACACACACAACAAGCAGGTTGTATAAGCCACCTAATAAGGTTTCGCTGAAGTATGATGTGTTGGGCTAAAAGATACCGATTTTTCAGCCTAGCTATAAACCACACCACAATGTGAAACCGCCTTTTTGATGGTGAATGTAGAAGAAGAAGAAATGGGATAAGAGGAAGAAGTAGAATACGATGACAACAATTCCATACACAATATTGAAAACAAATGCTTAGGATAGGTCAGAATGAAGAAATCCACTTGAGCCTCAAGTGGAGTGAAAACAACACAATATGGTAATGTAAAACGATATGTATTACATTATATGTGTGTGTGTGTGTTTGTCTGTGTGTGTTACAGAAGCCACTGGAATCTATCAAGCATGGTCTAAGAGGCAATTAAAAAGGGTTGGGCTGAGGGCTGACTTTATAATTCCGTAAATAAATGAAGCTGGGAAATCGGAGCAATCATCTGGAGGTGAGATGAGTCGAGAACCATAATCACAGCGCTCGGTTAATTCCCATAAGCACTCCGCCCCTATCACCAGCAGCCAGCGCAGAGTTCCAGTGCTGATGGCTCCAGTAGCAGTTTGATTGTACTTCCGTTTTGCCTTTCCCCTAAATGTTGGCCCGACCCCACGATCACCCCCCTCCCCCACCTCCCAACCCAACACAACCCCATTTTTTAAAAACTATTCTCTTCAGACAGCGAAGATCTATATGTGCATCCACACGCTTTACTCACTTCCAGATGGCTTCAGTTGAGTTGAGTCAAAAACTGACATCACAGCACTCGGAGTATTCCCATACGCGCTCCGTCCCCATCCTCAGCAGCCAGCGCAGAGTTCCAATACTAACGGTGCTAGTCGTAGTCTGGTTGTATGTCCGTCTTGCCTTTCCTCTGAGCGCAGTGTGCCGGCCGAACCCAGATAGCTTCCAAATGGTTCAATTTACCCCCCAAGTGGTGCAGAACTAGCCCGTCTGCCCGTCTGTTCCCCCCTCCCCCCCCCCACCTCTTTCCCCCAACACACCCATATGCCCTGAACAAAAGAGTTGCAGCAACAGTTACTATGTTTATAAAAGTATTATTATGATTGTATGCGGAGGGTGTGTGTGTGTAGGTATGTATGTGTTGTATGTGTGTGTGTGTGTGTATGTGTATTTGTGTGTGTGTGTGTGTGTATGTGTATATATATATATATATATAGTAAAACATTATTAGCACAAATTTCAAGGTACTGAAAAATCAAGCACCAACCAGACCATATTTTTTCCCCTTGCCCTGCCACGCGACAGGCCTAGCAAGCCGGCAGTTGTATGGAACACATATAGGATAGAATCAATAACCCAAGCCACCTGAGAAGTGCAAGACAGATACAGAAGACCATGACACTGGGCTGCAACCTGGTATCAGTGAGATGACGAAAAAAAAAAAAAAAAGTTTGAATCGGAAAGCACCAATACTTTTTTTTTTTAAATTTTTACATTTCCAAGCATCTTCTCTGATCCTAGCAAAAGAAGCGGAGACGGCAGCAGCAAAAGGAAACCTCCGAGAACTTTACACAAGAAAGTTAGTAGGAAAATATAATCAACCAACTGAATCAATCACAAATAGTCAAGGAAAGGCACTGACTTATCCTCTAAAGTAAGAGTCAGTGACAGAGAAAGTAAGAGAGTGAGTGTGAGCGACATACAGAGAGAGAGAGAGAGAGAGAGAGAGAGAGAGAGAGAGAGAGAGAGAGAGAGAGAAAAAGGAAGAGTGAGAGAGAGAGAGTGATGACAGAGAAAGAAAGAGAGTGAGTGACAGAGAGAGTGAGAATGTGAGAGAGAGTGAAATAGTCAAGGAAAGGTACTGACTTATCCTCTAAAGTAAGAGTAAGTGACAGAGAAAGAAAGAGAGAGTGAGTGACACACAGAGAGAGAGAGAGCGAGAGATGAAAAAATAAAAGATCATGGGAAGCTAAGTGAGCGCCTACTTAGTTCCGGAGCCTTCTCAGGACGCACGAACACACACAGTGAGTGTGAATGAACGATCATTTACGCCCAAAGTACAGAGCTGAGTGGGCAGTTAAGTGCACAGATCAGGTTGCTGTCTAAGTGAATGGTCCATATATTTACTCCTAGGTGAATAAGTTATATGTGAGACAGGGCGGTATGATCCTAGGATTTGGCGACAGTCTTTTCGAACTGGAAATTTATAGAAAGTGAGTGAGCGAAAGAGAAAGAGAGAGAGAGAGAGAGAGAGAGAGAGAGAGAGAGAGAGAGAGAGAGAGAGAGAGAGAGAGAGATATATATATATATATAAGCTGAAATATTTTGGTCATATCAAGCGCCACGACGGATTGGAAAAAATTATAGCAGAAGGCATGGTACCAGGAAGGAGGGGCCGACCGACACGAAGATGGGCACAGGATATAAGTGACTCCTTGAGTGTGAAATTTCATGAGGCGGGAGAACTGGCGAGAGACCGAGTTTCTTTCAGGCAGACTGTGATGAGAGCGACGTTCTCAAAAGACCTGCTACATGATGATATATATATATATATATATATATATATATATATATATATATAGAGAGAAGAGAGAGAGAGAGAGAGAGAGAGTGAGAGAGAAAGAGAGAGAGGGGAGGGTTAAAATGAGAGAAGATCCTTGAGTCTCTTATTCTTGCGTGAGGGGTGATCCCAAAACTATAATTTTAACATGCCATAACAGAGAAGGGGGTGGGGGCGCGGGGGCTTTTTCTCACCATCATCATCGTGTTCTGTGCCGAAAGGCGTAGGGTAGTCAGGTAATGGCAGGGGGGCTGCGTGGTCACGAGGCATAGTATCCGCCCCAAGTGCTAGAGGTCCCGGGTTCAATCCCGGGTAAGGCTGGGATTCTTTTCACGTGGACTTGGACTTCTAGTAATTCCCCGTGGTCTCTGGGTAGTGATATCGGACGCCCGTGTGTATTGTTGCGCACGTAAAAAATCCCTTGCCAGTTGGAAATCGAAAAGAGTAGCCTAACGGCGCTGCCTGCGCAAAATTTTGAGTTAAAAGTCTACCCAAAGTATTTCAGCATCTTCGCCGGTTTACGTCCAGTAGTTTGCCATTGCTTTTTGGACTGCTGGCTTCTCGATACAACTGTCGAAACCAACGCAAGGCCCGCAGCTGGGATCGAACCCGACACCCCGGCATTACGAAGCGCGTTCGCAACGCCTAAGCCACAGACGCCAACCAACAGCATACTTCTTCTTCAGCATTCCCAGCCCTGCAGGTTCATTGCTGGAAATATCACCTGCCTCCATTCATCTCTCTGGTTGGCCTTCTCTTTCCAGTTAGTGACACAAGTGTTTGCAGGTCTGTCTGGACATTATCTCTCCATCGTCTTCTTGGTCTGCCTCGTGGTCTACGATCATTCACCCCCTCGTGTATACAGTTTTTACTTCTCTGTCATCTGACATTTTTTTCAATATGCCCCAACCATTTCAGTCTACTAGCTCTTACAACATCATACAACACAGCATACACGCCCATTAAATTCATATGGGAGCATTAGAATTTTTAAACACAAATAGTATAACCTAACGCAGATCACTTTTGATGAACATACGGTGTCATGTTTTGCCATATCATACAATTACGATCTGCTGAGGAAGATCAGGACAAGCATGCTTCTTGCAGAGTGTCATGCTTCACTGCGGAGGACACGGGTGAGGAGTATTGTCTGGATTTTTTACACCGGGTCTTACCGGTATGCTGGGTAATGTACAGGCGGACAGACTGGCTGGCTCTGCACATCTTGGTGGAATACTGATGCATAATAAGGCAGACGTGGTTAGTGCCTTGTGGGAGAGCGTGTACAGTTCGGAGGAGCAGATGGATCACCACAGTCTGGTGAGATTGATGCAGGGAGGAGTGACGAGTGGCAGATGCTCGAGGCTCAGAGGAAAGGCAAGACGGATATTTAATCAGAATGCTACTGGCACTATTGGTATCGGAACTCTTCGCTGGCTGCTGAAGATGGGGACGGAGCGTTTATGGGAATGTCCCGAGTGCTGTGATGTCGGTTCTTGGATCAACTCAACTCAACTCAACTCGTTGACGGATCAGACTTGCATCCCTGTCTATCTCGATCCATATGGTGAGTGTGAGTGAGATTCAACCCCGTCAGGACATCCACCAAGTGTTAAACACCCAGTGACACAAAGTGTTATCATGCGGAAGAGGATCACCCATGGAGAGGTCCAAGAAACCCCATTCGACCGATAGGTTGGGTTACACTAGGGCTCCTGGAAACAGCCAGGGTGGACCAACAAACAACAAGAAATAACCTCTGACTTTAGGGTGCATTTTTTTTATCCACACGGTCAAGCCATCCAGTATTTTTTTTATCTCTTTGCGTTTCCCTTGATCGTTTCCCATCAATCCTTCCACTTGCCATCAAGTTCTCAAGTCCATTCATAATCAGGAACAGAGCTGTCGAAGTTGGTACTTTCGTACAAATTTGGTATTATTTGACCCTTGCCGATCAGAACTGTACTTTTGGTACCACATTGAATGTTTGTGTATGTTTTAGAAATTTTGAATCAATATTTTACATTTTGTAGCTTTTTTGAACCGTTTTAACAAAAGTGATAAGAGGAGCGTACTGAAACTCAGAATGATAAAGTAGTTAATACAAAAGGTAACAATTGGAAGTGATCGGCTAATTGTTGTTTTGTTTCAGTATCAAAGGCCAGTGGTTCTCTTTCATGTTTTGTGTTTAAATGTGTGTGTGTGTGTGTGTTTGAATGTGTGTGTGTGTGTGTGTGTGTGTGTGTGTGTGTGTGTTTTGTCATCGTTTAACATTCCCGATTTTTGATGGTCAAACTTGTCTGATTTAATTTTTATTTCGAAGTAATTTTATTTCGAAGTAGTTTGTGACACTGTGTTAATAAGATCCGCACCGATGCCACGGAGCTATGTGCATTACGCTGAGATTCTCCTGTGTAAGCGTCAAGTGTCTAGTGTTAAAACTTGGAGACATACTGACGAGGACATTGCAGCTCTTAATGGTCTTGTCGATGTGAGATGATCTTTGAATCCACATTTTGTTGATAAAACCAGTTGTGTGTGTGTGTGTGTGTGTGTGTGAAAAAGGGGGGAGGGGGTAAAGACGTTTAAATAACTTTATAATTAAAAATAAAAATTTTTTTTTACCTTCTGGTTTGGTGTGGTACCTTTTTAAAAAGAAGTTTGTATTATTCCCAATATAATTTCGGCAGCCCTGATCATGACATGTCCGAAAAAGAGAGTAAGTTTAATTTCTCCAATCTCTCGTTTGTCCCCTGTCTCAAACAGGACTGCCTCATTCGTTTTTTCCCCCTACCATTCCATAATATTTGTTGCGTTATTCTCAAGATCTCGTGGAAGACCAAGGGAAACTCTACGTAGAACTATCATCAGGAAAGGCTCGCTCATGGGCCACTCAAACATCCAAGACCTACAACAGATTGCAACGAACCGCCATGCATGGAGAGTCATGACCTCTGCCCTATGTGCTGCACTCGACACAAGAGGAAAGACTAACTAACTAACTAATTCTCAAACGCCACATCTCCACTGCCAGGCTGCAGGAGTTAGAATGAAGACAAATGAAGTACGTGTCCGGAAATGTCCCGGTGACATTCATGAGAAAACACAGAGAAAGTTGGTGAAATATGCCCCCCAAGTCCCAGCGACAAGGAAGGCTTTGTCTCTGTGGGTGTACAGAAGAGAGACCCTTTTGATACTTAGTTTCTCCATCTTCGTGGAGGGGTAGCGGTGCTATTTTGGTTATCTGCAGCTGTCAGGGTGATTTATTTCAGGAAATTTAGCGAAACGAAAACAGTTGATGTCTTAAATTGGGTGAACTGGTTAAAAAAAAAAAAAGGGGGGGGGGGGGGGGGGACAGTAGCTCAAACGGTTTACTGGGTTATGTTCCTGAGAGAGAACGAACGAACGAACGAACAAACTTTATTTTCGAAGGGTTACAAATTAGGCACGAAGGCCCGTCTGGCATACGGCCCTTCTAAGCACTCATTTTTCAGAGTACCAATGTCTGTTATCCATAATGCATGTTATGGATATAATAAAGAAATATTCATTATTTAATAGTGCATACACACATCATGTGTACACAATCTTACACACTCACACACACGTATATATACTCTTACATTCTCATACATGCACATTCATATACAGACATACCTAATACATACATACATGTATCTACATACATACACAAACAGAAAACACATACCCAAACATAGACATAAATGCACAAACAGAAAACAAACACAAATACAAGCACACATACACATTCATTCCATACATACACACCTACACATGCATGCATGCATACACACACATACAATCTCATGTACAGACACCCACAGATTTACACTCACATGCATACGTATATACATACACACATGCATACATACATAAACACATCTATACATACACCTTCATCTTTACATACATACATACATGCATACTTGCATACATACCAAAATACACACACATACAGAATACCAGATTACACACATACAACCACATACTTACACTCACGTGCATACATACATACAAACATACATACACACACATACAATCACATGTACAGACATCCACAGACACACATTTACACACACATGCATACATACACACATCTATACATACACCTTCATCTTTACATACATACATATATACTTGCATACATACCAAAATACACACACATACAACCACATACTTACAGAGAGAGAGAGAAAGAGGTGGCGGGGAGAGAGTAAGAGAGGGGAAGGAGGGAGAGAGAGAGAGGGAGAGAGAGAGAGAGGGAGAGAGAGAGGGCGGGGAGAGAGAGAGGGGAGGGAGAGAGAGAGAGAGAGTAAGAGAGGGGAGGGAGAGAGAGACAGAGAGAGAGAGAGAGAGAGAGAGAGAGAGAGAGAGAGAGAGAGAGAGAGAGAGAGAGAGAGAGAGAGAGAGAGAGGACATATGGGTTAACCCCGGTGCAGGTAAGTCAATTCTCTTGTCTCTACTTGTTGCAGAAGTCGGCTGCCCCAGTATACATTTGTTATGCAGTTAAACGAGTGAGGTGTCTGGGATTTGCATCTGCTGGATAAGCAATCCTTAGACTGGCTCCTTGAGCGACAGGAGGTTAAATCTTTACACTGCAGTCCTGGAGACAGAATAAAGAGAAATCCAGAATACTATAGTAGTGGTTCTCAACCTTCCTAATCCCGCGACCCCTTACCATACAATTATTTTCGTCGCTTCTTTATAATTTCAATGAATATGTGTTTTGTGACGGCCTCTGTGATAGAGTCGTTAGGTTAGGTTAGTTGCGTATCCTTTACAGGACGTTGCAGAACCAACCACAGCAGCCCCTGGCTGTTGTGTGGTTTCTCTAGGCAAATTTACGTCCAGTAGTTTGCCACTGCTCCTGGACGGTCGGCCCCCTGATAGAACTGTCGAAACCAACGGCCCGCAGCTGGGATCGAACCCGGCACACCGGCGTTACGAAGCGTTCGCATCGACTTAGCCACAGAGCCGACAAAGTGGTTAGACCCGTACATAAAAAGGGACGCGACCCATTGGTTGAGAACCGCTGGGCTATAGCAAAGCAGTTAGGGCGCTTGTCTCCCATACTTAGGGGCTAAACGAGCTCCTGATGAGTAGAAAAAGACAAAGGAGTAGGAGGAGGAGGAGTAAAATAAGAAGATGAAGAATACCAAAAGAAGAAGAAGATGATGATGTAGATTGGTAGGATACTCTATTTTCCCTGGATTTCTCCGCCCTCCCCCCCCCCCCCACCCCCGCCCGCCGAAATTATCTCCTTATGGCGTTAGACAGTATGTTGATTATGTATATTGTACGACATATTATTAGCGATAAATGTCGTTATATCCTAATAACGAGTCGTCACTCCGTTTTTTTATCTGACAAAATATGGCAACCATAATATTTAAGAGGATGCTAGGAGAGGACTGATAAGGATGATAGTAAAGTTAAGATCCCTTTTCACTCCTTTAGGGTGATTCAAGAACAAGGAAAGAGCACCCATATTTTTACAGACCAATCGGCACTAGGTGGGTAATGTGGTCAGCATAACGACGGCCGTCTTAATTTCCCCAGAACATACATACTGGTACCTATTTTAGACTGGGTCGACCTGCGACGCCCCATACCATGATAAAAATCCACGCAGCCAACTGTGGGTTTCGATTGCGGTATGTTGAAATTACAAGTCGGACTGGCAACGTCTAAGCCACGGACGCCGCTGGATAACAACGATGATGATAATAATAAGAACATTAAAAACAACAACAGCTCTCCGTGCGGGTTCGGGGAGAACAAGAATAGGCCCACTGCCTCTACCTCCCCAGCAAGCATGTCGTAAGAGTTGACTAATCGGAGTGCAACTGCTTGAGAGGCAAGGAACAAAAAGTCTGCATAAAATAAGCTACATCTGTAAAAACAAATGTGCCCACAACAGTCAGATTCTGGAACAAGACTAAAGTCCAGTGGTGGACGAACAACCAGAACTTTCCACCGCAGTTTACAGCCAATGAACGCGAAGAAGAAGCAGACAACAACAGCAACAAGATACTTTTACCACCATTTAGCTTCTCTGAACCATTCCTACCTCACTGAGCCGCCTCTGCTTGTTGCGGAGTCTGACTGTAACAGGTGAGACATCGCCATGTCCATCGGGTGCCAGTCTCACCTCCTCGTGGTCAACAGCATCAACAACCACACGGGGATTCTCGTGCACGACACCTGGTGAGGATGACAAACAATAGATTCGTGGTCAGTACAAAAGAATATCAAATAAATCCTACAATTGACAGTGACACTAATTACCACCTGCAATTTCCTTCCAAGTCAGTGTGCAACTGTCTGAGAAGCAAGGAACCAACAAAACAGACAGATCTGAGTGCTTTATTAATATCCCACCTCAAACAGGGGAAATCCACAGGTCATGGGACAGTCTAATATTTCAGGGGGTGGTAGATAGGCTGCATGTAGTCGTGGGACCTAGGCTGCACTCTCTCGTGGGACGTAGGTGGGTTGGGATTAGGGCCAGTTCTAGATGTTTTGGGGTCTGGATTGTCCTGTGACGTCATCTGCGGTAGGATATTAATAAAGCAGCCAGATCTGTGTAGCAGTTGCGCAAACAAAACTCTGGAGAACGGTTGAACGGGGTTTCTGGGACTTAAGCCCGGGTGATTCTCATCTACATGGTGACACTTTGTGTCACCGAATGGTTATCGTTCGCTGTTGTCCTAGTGGGGTTGAAAGTTAGTCAATCAAGTCGGAGTGTTTCTATATATATGAACTAGGCGATGAACTAGCATTTTACAAGCAAACAGGCTAAAACTGTAAAATATATGTGCACGTAGAACTCAAGTTCTTGAACAAGCCCAAAGTCTAGAAGTGGACGAACAACCAGAACTTTACGCCATAGTTTACAGCTGGTGAATACGAAAAGGAAGAAAACAAATTCACAGGAAGGTTAAGTGCAACTGGAGTGGATGTAGAATGAAACACAGCTTCATCTAGAATCCTAGGGGACTGAACTGCCTATACAGTTTCATCCTATTCTCGAGTTCCAGCCCCTGGCTTTCCACGTGATATTTATTTTCCCCTTTCCACGTGTCCCGCCCAGTCTATTGGCTAGACGTCGACCTGGCTGCTTCGCGATACGAGAATAAGAGATATTGTGTATTTGTGTAGTAATGTTTAATTTGTGTGTGTGTGTGATGATGAAGACTCTATAGCCGCAAAGTTCACGTTTAGCTCGTGTTTGTTATATTGTGAAGCTTGCTGATATACTTTTTGTTCAGGTTTATATATCTCCTATAATGAAATTAGACTGAAATTAAAAGAAAGTTAAGGTTAGAACAAGTCTTCAATTTAGTGTGATGTTAGAGTGTAGTAAAAAAGTATCAAGCAATGGCAAAGTTAAAGTAGGGTTGAGGAAGACTGGAATTACAATGTCAGAAGAAATTAGAAGTCTATAGATAAAGCAGAAGGGTAATACATAAAGAATCAAACAATGAAAGAAAAAGACCAGTAGAAAACGTGGAAACAAGAATGACTTACTAGAAAGCAGACAATATACTTCAGTAAATAATTAAAAATAAACAGACAGTCAGCTTGCTAGCTAGCTAGATAGATAGATAGATAGATAGATAGATAGATAGATAGATAGATAGATAGATAGATAGATAGATAGATAGATAGATAGATAGATAGATAGATAGATAGATAGATAGATAGATAGATAGATAGATAGATAGATAGATAGAATAGATAGATAGATAGATAGATAGATAGATAGATAGATAGATAGATAGATAGATAGATAGATAGATAGATAGATAGATAGATAGATAGATAGATAGATAGATAGATAGATAGATAGATAGATAGATAGATAGATAGATAGATAGATAGATAGATAGATAGATAGATAGAGAGAGAGAGAGAGAGAGAGAGAGAGATAGATAGATAGATAGATAGATAGATAGATAGATAGATAGATAGATAGATAGATAGATAGATAGATAGATAGATAGATAGATAGATAGATAGATAGATAGATAGATAGATAGATAGATAGACAGATAGACAGATAGACAGACAGACAGACAGACAGACAGACAGACAGACAGACAGACAGACAGACAGACAGACAGACAGACAGACAGACAGACAGACAGACAGACAGATAGATAGATAGATAGATAGATAGATAGATAGATAGATAGATAGATAGATAGATAGATAGATAGATAGATAGATAGATAGATAGATAGATAGATAGATAGATAGATAGATAGATAGATAGATAGATAGATAGATAGATAGATAGATAGATAGATAGATAGATAGATAGATAGATAGATAGATAGATAGATAGATAGATAGATAGATAGATAGATAAATAGATTAGATAGATAGATTAGATAGATAGATACAGAAAGCGGGTGAGAGGAAGCATAAACTACATAGAGCTGAACTCTGTATGCCATAACAGTGAGACGAGAATAAATGCAGCAAGAACAATATATAAAACAACAGCAAGTGAAAGAAAATCTTCAGAAGAAGAACACGCATAATCACAACAATGTGGTGAAGACGAGAAATACCAGGGATGCAATTACGAAACCGAATTCTCAAGGTCGATCTGACCACATAGCTCTTTTTACCTTCAAGCACCCTCAAGTTAGGTAAATTCCAAGCAAATACATAGTGAGGTATGTGTGTGCGTTTCGTATGAGCATATGCCTGCGTGCTGGCTTCTGTTTGTGATGTGTGATTGTGTTACATTAGGCGAACAATTACGCATGCTCATATTTTACTAAAAAATCGTATTGAAGATATAGTGTGTTTCATGTGCTAGTTATTGACAGTATCTCCTCATCCTATCTTCTTTTGTTTTTTCTTCTTGTTCTTTATTTCTTCTTCTTCGTCTTCTTGTTCTTGTTCTTCTTCTTCTCCTCCTTTGTTCGCCATTAAAAGGGCGGTAAACAGAGCTTACAATGTTTGGGATTTTCCTCTTGATTTTCAATGTAGAAAGCAGGGCGGAGACATGACGGATAAAGATATCTCTTTAGCACCTGCGTGTTAAACTGACAGTTTGTGGTCGAGTGATAAGGCGTTACCGCCCACACCCCACAAGAAAGAAAACAGGTTTGATTCCAGGTGGCGATTACAACTGTCGTGAGAAAATACGTTAAGGAGATAAAATATAGAGATTGCGAATACATGGATAGTTTTGCCTCTCGCAACACATGATGATCAGATATCTATTACACATTAACAGTGGATGTGATGTGTGAGTTGTTACCTTTCCGACCTTTCACACGAGAGTGCTAACTTGTGCTAGGAGGATCGATTGGATTCACATCCCATGGCGATGGCGAGTGTGACTAGAAAGACCTGCCTGCATTACGGAAAGTATTCTACACTTAAAAAAAAAGGTTGTTGCGTATCCTCTAGAGGACGTTGCAGAACCAACCCTAACAGCCCCTGGCTGTTGTGTGGTTTCTCTAGGCAAATTTACGTCCAGTAGTTTGCCATTGCTTTCTGGACGGTCGGCTTTCTTGATACCACTGTCGAAACCAACGCAAGGCGCATTGCCCGCAGCTGGGATCGAACCTGGCATCCCGGCATTACGAAGCGAAGTATTCGCATCGACTTAGCCACAGAGCCGACATTCTACAATTAGGGACTGGAAATTCAGGACCGTTGCTGTCATCATATGCATTTATGTATGTCTTCTCGGGCGCCCAGGTATTGAGGCGGACAGAGGAACAAAATGCCATAAGCCGTGTTGTGAGGAAAGGGCATATCAGGAAGGGAATGAGACTGAAGAAAGAAATGATTGCAGAAAGGATGAGAGTTGAGCGTCTGAAAAGAAACAGATTAAACACAAATGTTGTTAACAATGGTCCTGAAATCCCATGCCATCATTGTGGAAGACTTTTCTTGACACGGGCGGGTCTTGCTAGTCATACTTGCCATCGCCACGGGCTGTAAGTCTCATTCCTCCTCATAGCGCAATATAACACTATCGTCTGGAAAGACGGAAAGGTGCCAATGAATCTCGGACGCACAGCTTCTCTTCCTTCATTCTCATACCCTTCCCGACTTGCCCCTCCACGCAACCGGGCCCATTACATTTGGTTCCCACGAATTTACCTTAATACATGTATCATTCATGTACCGCTTGCACATATTTTTACTTCTTCCCATCAGTAATTCACTGTAGAGGATATCCTTAGGGACTCAGCAATTCTCCATGTGTGATCGGGTCACCTGAGCATTCGGAGACTCAGCTTTGAGAAAACTGTTTTAATATCTGTCCTTTTATTTGTTTGTTCAATATCCTAGTGTTTCTGATCTTGTATTGCCACTTAACTATTTCGGTACCAAGTAAGGCATCATACGCTTATACGTTCCTACATAGAAGTCCAATGGTCGCAGGATGCGTCGATTTTACGGCTCTTTGTACTACCCCTTGGGCCTCATGCTAAACCCTCTGGGACTGAAAGAGTTAATGCCAAGTATTCTTCCCAGGCATAACAAGTGAAAGCTATTTGAAGGAGAGGAAATATAAATACTTAGAATTAGTGAAGACAGCAGTAACAAATTACAAAAAGAAGTTAAGAATGTTCCTAATGGGATGATTAAAAAGGTTTCAAAATAAATACTAGCGAAACATTAAGCATGGCATTTAAGCATAAGAGACAACGTTACCATGACAGTGATATTGTTACAATTAATCAATGAAAGACCAACCCAAAGAGTAGTGAGCACACATTTTCTATGAATGATTTTAGATGAACAGTTGATCTGGGGCAAACATATTAACACAACTTTAGACAAATGTAAAAGAATTAGTTACATTAAAAAAAATAATTAAAGCATCAAGCAACTCTCTTACAATTTAATAAAGCTTTCCTGAGAGGGAAACTAGAATATGAAAGCATTGTCTATGAGTCAGCAGCTGATTGCACAAAAAAAGGTAAACTAGACAGTATACAGTGCCAAGCACTGGCCACCATTGTGGTTGCAGGCAAAGGCACATCAAGAAAAGTAAAAGAAACAGCGCTAGGTACGGCACCGTTAAATCTGAGAAGGAAGCAATTATTTCACAATTACTGGCTTCAAACCGCACACAATCATGATCATCTAGCATGTGACGTTTTTTTACACCAACACAAACAGGTTCAAGCGTGTGCCAATACAGAAAAACATTCTTAGGTCTGCAGCACGGGCTACTGCAGTAAAAGTGAACACTAATAAGGAAGTAGATAGAGAACAACAATCCTAGAAAATATACACACTGGGCAAAAGACAGAGCCCGTAAGAGATAAGATTATAACCAGCCTTCACTGTGGAGACGGTACATGAGTCATTGAACTAACAAACAGCACTGACTATTTGCATCAGAATGGAACAATCTCATCACACTGACCCCGTGTGGATTCCGGAGTTCCATAGTAGGACCCACTGCTTCCTCCACAAGCATGTCGTAGAAGTCGACTAACCGGGGACTTTAAAAAAAAATCAAAGTGCATTTGCTCGAGCGACAAAGAACAACCAACTGCAAACAAATAAGCCGGCAAAACGGATGTACACGTTAATACTCACGCCCTTACATAAAACCAAACACAAATGGACAAACAACCAGGACTTTCCACCGGAGCTTACAGCCGGTGAACAAAGAAAAGAAGAAGAAGAAGAAGAAGAAAAGGAAGATCACACTGTGGGAAGCGAAAGCTTGAACTTCGTGACATTGTTAAAGTTGACATTGAAGAAATGTTTAATATAATGAGGAAATTACCTCAAGAAAAAAACTGAATATCCGTATTTAAAAAGACAATGTACATTTTGTTTTCATCACGCTGTGCTAACACAGTGGGAGACCAAACCAGACCATGCTAGACATCGTTGCCTGAAAAACATGTATATCGGATCACTCACCTAAAAGGAGAAGAAGAAGAAACGAAGCTGAAGAAGAAGAAGATGATTAATAATAATAATAATTATAATACGAAGAAGAAGAAGAGGAAGGAGAAGAAAAAGAAAAAGAAGAAGAAAAAGAAGAAGAAGAAGAAAGATAATAATAATAATAATAATAATAATAATAATAATAATAATAATAATAATAATAATAATAATAATAATAATAATAATACGAAAAAGAAGAAAAAGCAGTAAAAAAAAAAAAAAAACTAAATTATATTATCGCCACCGTTGACATAAACCTCTTTCTGTCTGCTTCAGATGATGAATCACAAAGAAAACGCACGAAACTGCGTTTGACACCTAAATAAGAAACTATACACTTTTTTTTTCGTAATCAAACAAACATTTTCTTTCTCTACAACAAAATGAACGGAACAAACCAGAGTTTTCACCATGCACAAGTCAAGTTATTAGTAGGGTTCATGCCTGTTTGTCATGCCAGTTTTACTACCTCCTCCAAGCGGGACTCTTGTATAACTGTATCTGGTGTGATAGTTTTTGCAGTTGCACCCCAGCCAGGATACGCTGGTATATCCTAAATCCAGAAGCTTGGAGATGTAGTTCATTGTCACCCGTTGAACATTTCACAGAGCACGGACTGAATTAATCAGCGTTCATTCAAGAATGACAAAAACGTCTTTAGCAACCGCGATAGCTAAAATTGATACTGGAGGTCCACCATTTTGATGACCGCACTGATAGAGGAGGTCAATTTAAAGAGTCATCTAAAAGTTCAGAATGCAGTTACAATTATGGCATCTTTTACAGATCTTAACTTAAGGCATACCACATGGAATTCTATGAGAATTAAACAAAATAAGCTACAATACTTAAGAAGTCTGAATATAAGTACTCAGGCAGTCGAAGTTCCAACTTTTTAGCAAACGGGTCACCACATAGTTGCCCCGTTTGTGTGCCAACGAAAAGCACACAAAATGTCTATCACTGTTTCTTTTGAAGAAATTAACACCGACTGCAGTCTGAGCAAATTCTTCAACATAAACACGCATTAAATGCATAAGAGGGCTATCAGAGGTGCCAACACAAACAGTCCGACGCTAAAAATTTTATTTATAGTCGATAGGGGAAAAAAGTTATTTGCGTATACTTTATAGGACGTTGCAAAACCAAACACCAGTATTTTTTAGCTGTTGTGGTTTTTCTAAGCAAATTTACGTCCAGTCGTTTGCCATTGCTTCTGGATGGTCGGCTTCTCGATACCACCGTCGAAACCAACGCAAGGCACAAGACCCACAGCTGGACTCGAACCCAGCACCCCGGCATTACGAAGCGCGTTCGCAACGCCTAGGCCACAGACGCCGACCGTCGCTGGAAGCAGCAGAGTTAAACAGATTGGTAGTTGCACACGCATGGTATGGAAAACCAAGAATAGACACACCCACTGCCCCTCTAGCAAACATGTCGTAGCAGGCAACTATTTAGTTTTTTTTTTTCAAAGTCGGTGTGTATCACCCCGAGAGGCAAAGAACCGACAGTCTGCATGCTAAAAAGCCACACCTGTAAAACGGATGTGCAAGCAAAACTCAAGTCCTGAATCAAGATCAAAGTCCATGAGTGGACGAATAACCAGAACTTTCCGTTGTGGTTTTTACAGCCAGTGAACACGCAATATTTCTACTGCTGCTGCTGCTGCTACTACTACTACTGCTACTACTGCTGCTGCTGCTGCTACTACTACTACTACTGCTGCTGCTACTACTACTGCTGCTGCTGCTAAGACTACTACTGCTGCTACTACTATTACTACTGCTGCTGCTGCTAAGACTACTACTGCTGCTACTACTACTACTACTACTACTACTACAAAAACTACTACTACTACTACTACTACTACTACTACTACTACTACTACTACTACTACTACTACTACTACTACTACTACTACTACTAGTACTACTAAAACTACTACTACTACTACTGCTACTATTATTATTACTGCTACTACTACTGCTGCTACTACTGCTATTATTGCTGCTGTTGCTACTACTACTGCTGCTACTGCTACAGCAGTAGTAGTAGCAACAATAGCAGTAGTAGTAGCAGTAGTAGTAGTAGCAGCAACATGCATACTTGCATACTATTATTGCTGCTGCTGCTACTACTACTGCTGGTGTTGATGCTGCTACTACTACTGCTGATGCTGCTGCTACTATTACTGCTGCTACTACTACTAATAACAGTGCCGCTGCTGTTAAAACTACTACTAATATACTAATACACTATTATGATTGTTCTTACCTATTATTACGTATTATTATTATTATTATTATTATTATTATTATTATTATTATTTCTACAATTACACTTTAATTATTGTCACAAGTTCTGTTTTTCTAAGTAATAAACTCGATTTAACCAATGTATTTATAAACTAGACAGGTAAGCAGACAGACAGACACAGGCAAACAGAAACAGGCAGGACAGATGGACAGATGGATAAATAGAATCGGACAGAAAGAAAACAGACAACCAAACAGACGGACAGAAAAACAAGTTCACAGGTAAGCAGACAGACAAACAGGTAGATAAACATACGAGCGGATAGGCAGGCAGACAGACACAAGCAGACAGACACAAGCAGACAGACACAAGCAGACAAAAGGGCATACAGACGGACCTGACAATAAATATAAACGGACATACAGACAGACAAAGAGACAGAGAGATAAACAAACAGAAACCGACTTCAAACGAGATAAATTCTTTGATTTGAAAGCATACTGTATTTTAGATCGCAGGAAAAAAAAAAGTTGGGGTGGAGATATCAAAGGGAAATTTAAAACATTAAAATCACCAGCCAACGACGTGTCTTTAGTAAGTTTTAAAACAGACGCTTGCAGGTAAGTAGTAAAACAGCTTTCAGTAAGTAAAAATGATGTCAGCTAACATGTTCTGTGTTTTCCACCTGGACTTCTTCGTGTGCAGACTAGTTTCCCACGTAAACATGCAGGCTTCGCTTCCAAGGGGACAGCGCTTGCCCGTGTGCTTTAATTTAGATAACGTGTTTTTAACTCTTGAACAAGGTAGCAATTGTGTTTTTAGACATCTATCTTTCTTTGTTTCTTTCCTTGAAAAATTATGGTATACTAGAATGTTCTGTTCTGTTCTGTGCCTGGGAAACATTACATCAGAATGGCATGAAACTATGTATATGAGAATGTCACTGAAGGGGAAAAAAAAGGGGGGGGGGGGGAGTTTGGGTTTAGGCGTACCCCGTAACACGCATGTTTATAAAAGGCAACCAATGAGAGAATTTCTCAAATCACACGTGTTAGGTCACAAGGCGCCAAAATCACAGCCTTGTTGTGAATCATCATGCAAAGTACCGGCTGCTGTTTTCAGAGCGAATAGAGACGAAAGAAGAAGGACAACAAGGAGGAGGAACAGGAGGAGGAAGAAGAAGTAGAAGAGGAGGAGGAAGAGGAAGAAGAAGAAGAGAAAGAGGAGGAGGAGGAGGAAGAAGAAAAAAGAAGAAGAAAAAGAAAAGAAGAAGAAAACGGAGAAGAAGAAGAAGAAGAAGAAGAAGAAGGAGAAACAGAAGAAGATGAAAAAAAAATAGAAGAGAAGGAGAAGAAGGAGAAGAAGAAGAAACGAAGAGGAAAAGAAGAAGAAGACAGAGAAGAGGAAGAAGAAGAAGAAGAAGAAGAAGAAAAAGAAGAAGAAGTAAGTCGACCTAGCCAGAAATGGGTACCAGATATTGTAATTGGAGGCAAAGGCGACAGAAGACATGTTGACATCACTCACCGAACACCGACCAACGAACCTAGGATCATAAACATGTGTATGTGCCCTGTGCTACTGGCATTAATTGGGTCCTTTAGTTTACTGACTTCCTGACTCACTGGAAGAAACAATTCAGTCACAGTCTTCATTCGGCCATCTGCTGCAATATCTTCTGAGCCAGAAAGAGTTAAAATAACAATTAGTATCTCTTTTTCCCAAAAATCTGGCCATGAATGGCCGCTACAACCTTGAACCTGTCATAAATGTACATCCGACTTGAAACATCTGGCGCAGGTGTATTTTTTAAAGCAAATTTTGCCTGGATTCTTGAAGCGCATGGCAGCAATTTTTTGGGGGTCCAAGGTTCATATCGAAAATACTTTCAAGGAACGAGGCAAAAAGAGAGCTGGGGTTGAGAAGGGTGGCGTTCTGTGGTGCATGACGAGAGCGTACATTCAAACTTATATGTTGTTGTCAAATCACGAATAAGTCACTAGAATATGTAATTCAACACTGAACGATTTAAGATTGTATATGTAGAGATGAGCAATTTTACACACATGTAACTGCAGACCATAACAAACGAAAAAAGAAGTTCGTTAAAATCACACACACACACACACACACATATATATAAACACTCACACACACACACATATACACATAATTTTTTTTTTTGTTGGATTCAGAAACCATGAGTTGTAAACCCTTTGGCTATGGATATCGCCACCCGTCGGCCTTGATTCCATGACAGATACCGTAAATCTGGAAATATGTGTGGCTTTTCTGCCTACCCCTGAGCGCGAACTCGGACCACAAGGAGTTAGTCAACCAGTCGCTGCGCAGCTGGTTTAACTAACTTAGCTAGCGCGCCGGGAACACACATACATACACACACTCGATGGGTTGGGTGTGGGTCTGGTGGAGGGGATGGGGAGAAAGAGAGGGATTAAAGAGAGGGAGAAAGAGAGGGAGGAAGAGGGATAAAGAGAGGGAGAAAGAGAGGGAGAAAGAGAGGGAGATTAATGTTAGACACACTTAAATGTAGGTTTTATAGATGAGTAACTTTACACTTTTGTAATTAGAGACATGATTTCTTTTTAATGATAAAATTACTGGGATGGGTAATTTTAGACTCGAGTAATTATAAATTTCATAAAGTAAAATGGACAATTTTTAGGGCACTAGAACAGAAAACAACTGTATGTAAAATGGGCTGTCTCCGCAAGGTCACTAACAACACAAGAAGAGACAGGGTTACGAATAACAGCATCAGAGAGAAAGTTGGAATAAGACCATCTCTGGATTATACTGACAGACAAAGAATGAAACGGTTCGGCCATCTAGCGACAATGCAGCCAGACCAAACTGCATATGATACTTTTTACACCAGAAAATATGGGAGGAAGGCGAGAGGAAGACCAAGAAAGAAATGGATACATGATGTAGATGAAACCAGCAAAAAGATGAACAATTCCATCACTAGAGCCACCACAATGGGATACAACCTGGTATCAGTGAGACGAGAAAAAAGAAGAAGAAGAAGGTAAATACATTCGATAAAAGTACAGAAGTGAATTATTTACGCACTCATACTTTAGACTTTATAAAATAAGTTCATATGCTAAGATTATAATCGGAATAACAGAACATGAAACAAAATGCTATCAAAGAATATGTGTTTCTTAAAAGTGTGATTTCCCAGGTCGACCCAGTTCTGGGAAGTAAAGGCAGCCGGTGTGATGCGGACCACAACACTTATCGAGTGCCGATTGGTCAATAAAAATATAGGTCTAGTACTGTATGCACAATGCGCATGAGGGCGTGGAAAAGGGTCGTTTTTAAAAGTGTGATGATGATGGAAAGGTGGACCTTAACAGCTGAACTCGAGAAGAAGATTGGAGCTCTGGAAATGCGATCTTACAGAACCATTCTTGGCATAGCACACAGAGACCACATCACAAATGACGAGGTTCCAGCACAAGGTGACAAACAAGGGGTGTTTCCTTCGAAGTCGGAATGCATCTGTCTGGTAGCCAAGAAGCCAACAGCCGGCATATAAATTAACTATATGTGAAACGGATGTACACGCAAGTTCTGAAATAAAACCGAAAGTTCAGAAGTGCATTAGCAACCAGACCTTTTTTATATCGGAGTTTACAGCAGGTGAACGCTAAGAAGAAAAAGAAGAAGAAGAAGACGACGACGACGAAGAAGAAGAAGAAGAAGAAGAAGAAGAAGAAGAAGAAGAAGAAAAAGAAGAAGAAGAAAAAGAAAACACACAAGTGTTTCATCAGAAAACTACGTCAAAATACTGCAAAGCTGCCACATGGGAAGATACATTCAAAAACAAAGACAATTTTTCAACTAAGCGTTTAAATCATCCATACAGTTTATTTACGCAAGCTATGAGAACAAAAAAAAGCTATATACACAGCTAATTCACAAGCCAGCTTTTCAACAATATTAAACCAAATATTAATAATATATGTAATTACACACAGCGCTAAATCTCTTATGAAAACTAGAATGTTTTATGAGTTCTAAAAAGCACACGCGACACTCGGTAGAAACAAAATGCTCCTGAGAAAGTGAAACATTTCCTACTACTGGCGATACATCTCTCACGCCTAGAGTGTGTTTAGAAAAGTGCGTATGCACGCTTACAAGAGCGTAAGGAATCTTTGAGACCAAAGAAACAGGAGAAAGTTGGCAGCAGTTCACGGAAGCACAGGACGGGAGGCGGGAATGTGTGACCTCATTCTTTTTCTCCTTTCCGAATTACTTCTATTCTTGCCCCACACAGACAACGACTGTTTCTGCTTTCTTTACAAACGAACGACTTTGTTAAAAAGAGTAATTTAAATCGAGTAAATGATGGGCTATCTCAGTAGTTGCGTTATGTTGTTAAGAACAGTTCATCTTCTGAGGTATGCAAATTGCTCGTTTGAAGTATACGTATACGGAAGGAAAAGGGGTGAGTGGCAGAGCTGAGTTGTCTCGAGGTATGGCGTCCACCTCGAGTGCTAGAGATCCTGAGTTCAGGGCCCCGTTAAAGACTGGGATTTTTCACTTAGACTTCTAGTAATTTCCCCCTGGTCTCTGGGTAGTAAGACCGGACGCCCGTGCGTATTGTTGCGCACTAAAAAATCCCCTGGCAGTTGGAAATCTAAAAAAGTAGCCTCATGGTGCAGCCGTGGCAAAGTAAAGTAAAGATCCCTTTTTAAGCCTTTTAGGCGCATCGGGCATATGGGAAGAGCACCCATATTTTTACAGACCATTCGTCACTAGGTGGGTAATGTGGTCAGCATTACGTCGGCCGTCTTTACTTCCCCAGGACATACATCTGGTACCCATTTTAGGCTGGCTCGACCTGCGACGCCCCATAAAGTAAAAAGTAAAGATCCCTTTTCACGCCTTTCGGCGCATCGGGCATATGGGCAGAGCGTCCCATATTTTTACAGACCATCAGCACTCTGTGGGTAATGTGGTCAGCATTACGCCGGCTGTCTTTACTTTCCCAGGACAGCCCATCCTGGTACCCATTTTAGGCTGGGTCGACCTGCGACGCCCCATACCATGATAAAAATCCACGCAACCAGCAGTGGGTTTCGATCGCGGTACGTTGGAATTACGAGACGGACGCGAAACGCTTAAGCCACGGACGCCGCCTGCTCCGGCAAAATTTGAAAATAAAAATCTACCTAAAGTATTTCAGATATATAAAAGTGAAGGACCCTTTTCCATGCTTTTCACGCGTACTGGGTATATAGGGCTAGATCTATATTTTATAGACCAAACGGCACTTGTTGGGTGATGTAGTCGCCTTTAATTCCTAGGACTGTACCTGGTACCCACTCAAGGCTGGGTCGACCTGGGAGGAGCCAAGGTCATTTTTGAAACAAATATGGCCTTCGTCACGGACCCAACCCACGACCTTCCGATTCGCAGCCGAGCGTCTAGCTAGATCATATATATTTATAAGTAGAACCTCTATTATCCGGATTTAAACAAAACAAAAAAAAAAAAATTATTATTGGCAATGAAGAGGGCATGGTACAAAATGTGTGAAGCGGTAATCTGTCAAGGATTTTTTCAAAAACTAAAAACTTAATTCCTACTCTTTTAACACAGGCTAACATTTCCTGTATATGTATGTAATTACTGATCGATTTTCAGACATGCTCTGTGCAGAGTGACAAGCATCACTTCAGAGGCCCCATGTAGTTAGCATCCTTTGGATATTTTGTCCCAAGCCATGCTGGCGTGTTGGGAAATGAGCAGACAGATAAGCTGGACGGTTTTGCAGCACTTGTTGCTGAACTGATGTATGTTGCGAGGGCCGTTTAGGAGCGAGTGAGCAGTGCGGAGTCACAGATAGATCATTACGGTCTCAGGGGAGTCGCCGCGCTGCGAGGAGTTACCAAGAGACCGGGCCGACGTTCAACACTCAAGGGAAAGGCGAGGCATATGGTACAGTCACAAATACCATCGGAACTGGAACTTTTCGCTTGCTGCTGAAGACCGGGAGGGAGCGCTTTGGGAGTGTCCGAGTGCTATAATGTCGAATCCTTATTCAACATTCAACAATTAACGATTAAAAAAAAAGGTTTAAATGATTTTACTCAGTAAGCCTGCGTTTTAGATTATTGATTTTATGTTGATTTTAATTGTTTGTATTTATACTGTCCGGTGCATATGATTTTATTTTTCCGAATTTATGTTAGACATATATGTAAAAAAATTTTTTAGGGACTTCCTTTTTTTTCATAATAAATATTAAAAACATACAGTTCAATTCGCAAGTTCAATAGTCGTCCCCATGTGTGATACAATTTTTCGTTATTTGAAGCCCCACCCTGGCTTCTGCAGGGGGCCCCTAAATATAGCCGGACCATAAATATGGCCTAACAGCTAAACGGGTTTTCTGGGACCTCTTCACAGGTGATCCTCATCCGCATGGTGGCACTTTGTGTCACGGGGTGTTTATCGCTTTGTGTGATTTCCTGGGCGGTTGGGGGGGGGGGGGGGGGTAACAACTTACACACATACATACATCATCGTCTTCATCATGTGCCCTGCTACTGGCATAGGCGCTCATACATCTCCATAGATCACGATCCCTGGTTGCCTGGAACAGCTCTCTTGATGATATCCCTCCATGCCAACGTTTCAGCCCATCTTCTTCTTCTTCTTTCGTTCGCATGAAATAAATTATCTATATCTGCAATGCTCTCTCTAGTATGAATTTTACTGTCTTTTGTAATTCACTAAGCGGCCCGTAAAGTTTGACTTCCACAAGTGTCTCTTTTGGCCAGAAGTTTTGTCTGGAAGCTTTGAATCTGGGACAGTCTTGGAGGATGTGATCTGTTGTCTCAGGTGCCATTCCACAGGTACACATAGCTGATTGGCCAATCTTAAATTTGTTGTACATGTGGCAGCGAAGTTGATTGTGCCCTGTTCTAAGGCGAAGGATAATGACGTGCTCTGGTTTGTCCATAATATGGTAATCGTCTTGTGACAGTTTCGGTGGCATTCTGATTGATTTGATCATTCTCTTCTTCTGTTGATTAGAGACTGGTATGTCGGGTTGTTCTTCAGTTGCACCTTCCTTAGCTAGTTTATCAGCTCTTTCATTTCCGGGAACTCCACAGTGGGAAGGTATCCACTGCATTACTAATTTAAAACGGTTGCCCAGTTCGGATAATAGTGTCTGTATGCTTGGTAATTTTACAGACTGGAGTGCCTAAAGTACCGCTTTTGCATCTGTCAGGAATACCACTGGTTGTGGAAAATACCCTTTATTTAGTAGTTTCTCTACCGATTTCTTGATGGCTTGAACTTCTGCATCATAGTTGTGACAGTGCTTTCCTGTTGGTATTTTGACTGTATTCCTGGTATCATTAGGATACTCAATGTACACTCCTGAACCTCCGTTTCTGACTGCAATTTCTGCTGACCCATCTGTCTAAACACGGACCCAAAGATTCTGTGGGTATTCATCATCAAGTAGACTGAGGTTGGCTGTTTTGCGCTGCACACTATTTAGTTCTTTCTTGTCAAATACTCCTTTTACTTCTGTCTTGATGTGTATTGGAAACTTATACTCCTCTCTCCAGGGGTCCGTTCTGGGACAGCATTTAAGGATCTATCAGTTGCAGGCAAATCAGTGGTTTGTCTGCCGAGCCGTTTGGCCTGGTGGATGAAACTACTTCTCTTTAGTCGTCCTAAAGCTAGATTTTGGAATCTTTTAATCATAGGGTGACTGGGCATACTAAGAAACTTTTCTGCTTGTAAAAAGCATCTTGGTGTCTCTGCGTTCACTCAGTGCTTGGTTCATCCCCAATTTCTCCATCACAGCTATAGGTGTTGATTTCATACTGCCTGTTGTAACTCTGAGTGCTTGATTTTGCACTTTGTCTAATTCTTGCAATGTGGTTTTTGATGCCGAACTCCATATTCAAGATATGGTCGAACACTTTGTTGGTAAACGTTTCTAAGTATTTTCCTGCTTGCACCCTATGTGGTTCCACTTAGTTTTCTCAGAATGGCTACCCTCCTTCTGGCTTTGGTTGCTGGCTTGTTGATGTGTTTTCTCCATGTTAATCTATAATCAAACGTTACGCCGAGGTATGTGGGCTCCTTATCCTCTCTCAGGGGTACTCCATTTATGTGCATGGCGCCTGATTTTTGTTTTGGAGAGAGGGTAAAGAGGGTGGTGCTGCATTTGTCTATATTGATGCTGACAAACCATTTGTCGACCCATTCAGCCATTGCATCTATGGCTCTTTGTAGCAGTCTGGTAGCTACTTTTGCATGTTCATTTGTACACCAGAGTACCAAGTCATCAGCATACATTGCAGCTTTAATTCCATGGGGTAGTTCAGAAAGCAGGTCATTGATATAGACTAGAAAGAGTGTGGGGGACAGGACACCTCCTTGTGGGACGCCATGGAGCAGCAAAACTTTCTTACTCTTAAAACCATCTATCTGTACTCGAGATCTTCTGTTATACAAGTATGCTTTCACCCATTTGTACATACTCCCATTCACCCTGCAGTCTCTCAGTTTCTTCGGTAGACCTTCTTTCCAGACCTTGTCAAAGTTTTTTTTTTCAGATCTATCCATGCCGTTAGCACTAGCTTCTTTTCCTGAAAGGCATCCTCAATTTCTTGCGAAAGGTAAGTTGTCTGATCTTCTGTGGAGTAGCACTGTCTAAATCCTGCCTGCTGCGGCATGATAATGTTTTCACTTTCCAAGAACCATTGGAGTCTAACGTTGACAATACGTTCCATTGTTTTACAGAAGCAGCTGGTAAGACTGATCGGTCTATTGCTGGAGGCATCGGAACTGTCATTTCCTGGTTTAAGCAGAGGTATTGTAGTTGCTTCTCTCCATATCTGGGGAACTTTGCCACTGATCCAACAATGATTAAAGATCTGTAGCAGCTTTATTTAGGCTCTTGATCATTTCGTTGGTGATTCCATCAATTCCAGGTGATTTTCCCATTCTCAGCTTTGATATTGTTAACTCTAACTCGCTAGATGTAAGTGCTGCCAACAGTGCCTCAGTAATTATATCATTTTGACTTGTTTGCTGTTTGTTCTCCTCTCGCTGTTTCTCTGGGCTGACATTAATGTTGCTGTCTTCGGCAAGAGAATCTGTAAAGTGGTCAGCTGCCTGTTTTCTTGTTAGGATGGCTCCTTCTTTGCATAGTGCAATATTAACATTTCTCCCTGTACTCTCATCATTAATTTGTTTAACTAACCTCCACAACTTCCTTGTGTCTCTTTCAAAGTTTAGAGACTTTGTCTTTTCCTGCCAGCTTGTCCGTCTAGCCTGCAGTTTGGCTCTTTAAAATTTGGCCTTTGAATGTTGGTAGTTGTTGAAGTGCTCTTGACAAGGTCTGGTCTCAGCTTGCTTTCTTTCTGTTTCCATATTGTTGTGCAGTTGCTCCAGATTGCAATTCCGCAATTGTCTGTCTGTCTGTCTGTCTGTCTGTCTGTCTGTCTGTCTGTCTGTCTGTCTGTCTGTCTGTGCGGTGTGTTGTTGAACTGCTGCTGGGTTACTACATAAACTAAACATTGTGACCTCCTCCATGACTCGAAGAGTGGCATCACAAAACAATTAAAAATTAAACACAAGCAAGGCATAAAACTACAGGTTACACCTGGCTGGGCCGCTTGTTACCGGTGCCCTAACCACAACGTCTTTGGAGGCTGAACGTCGTATCTGTGGCCTGCCTTGTTGGCCTACCATCCTGATAGTTTCCTTCAATATCACGGTGATCTAGTTAACCATTAGGTAGCCATCCGGAGGGTTGACTGGAACAATCGATCCAACTGACAGCACGCAAAATCCCTGGGTGCCTGCCTTCTCGGATTTTATTAAAACAGCCAAGAAACGGAACTAATAATTTACCGTGAGTTAACAAGCAAATGCCAGTTACGTCCCTTGCCAGTATATATATATATATATATATATATATATATATATATATAGATTATATATATATATACACACACGCACACATATGTATATATAATATACATACATACATACATACATACAAACATACATACATACATACATACATACATACATACATACATACATACATACATACATACATACATACATACATACATACATACATACATACATACATACATACATACATACATACATAACATACATACATACATACATAACATACATACATACATACATACATACATACATACATACATACATACATACATACATACATACATACATACATACATACATACATACATACATACATACATACATACATACTTATGTCTTATCACCACTGCTGTTTATCACCTACATCGACAGTATATGCAAGAATGCCAAGCCCATGAATGAAGATCTTAGTAAGATCAACGAATTACTTTTTGCAGATGACCAGGCCTTGATATCAGATACAGCCATGAAATTGCAACAACATCTAACATCCATGAATGAAGAATGTAAAACAAATAATATGAGAATCAACACTGAAAAGACAATACTCTGAAACTAAACTACCACTGCCCGGTGGTCAGGCCTTGGTTGGTTACGGGCTAAGGAAGCACATCCTAAAAGAAAAGCACGTTGAAGACGGAGACGCCAGGTCGAAAGGCACAGATAGTGTGGGAGAATATTTTCCCACAAACATGACGTCACGCATACCTTCTTGAATGTCAGAAAACCCTAGCAGGAATGAAGACTGTGGTGTTTAATCTTTAACACTTCAGTGAAACCATATCACGGTGAGCCCTACCTTAAAAGTGGCAACTGTAAAGACAAAACTGTATGGTACACAAGAGGATATGGATTGCAAGATAGCTTTCATAAAGGCTACCGGCCTCCTTATATAAGTTTTCTGACAGAAGGATCGAAGAAGAAGAAGAAGACTGAAAAGACAGAAGTGATGTCAATAGGAAAAAAGAAGACAGATCTAAACAAAGCAATAGAATACAAAGGCATTAAACAGGCATTTGAATTTAAATATCTGGGAACTACATTTACCGAAGATGGGAAATTGGATAAAGAAATTGACATTAGATGCAGTAAAGCAAACCAAGTATTGGGACAGCTAGCCCCCCCCCCCCCCCCCCCCCCCTCTTACAGCATAAGACAATCCCAATCAGCACAAAGAGACATCTTATTCAAAGCATATTTATACCAACTCTGTGCTACCAGTGCCAGACATGGTCACTCACAACAAACCATAACAGAAAATTAGTAACCACGGAAATGAGATGTCTTAGAAGGGATGTAGGAGTGACCATAAGAGATAAGATCAGGAATGAGATCATAAGAGAACAAGTCGGCACAGAGCCAATTCTGGATTACATACAAAGACAGCAAGTGAAATGGTTTGCCCACCTAGAGAGAATGCCTTGTGACACCATACCATACAAAGCATACATGGAAAGAGAAGAAGGACGTAGAGCACGGGGTAGACCAAGAACAAGAAGGATAACATCAGAGAAACTCTACAACAGCACGATGTGCCTATGGTCGAGGCAGCCAGAAGAGCTAGAAACAGAACCATATATCTCCCTCGACACCCACAGCGGTAAAAGAGGAAGTGAAGAAGAAGAAAAAGAAGTACACACACATATATATGAGAAACTATGTCTTATCTTTTTAGATCGGATAAGGAATGCAAGAACACAGAGAGAGAGCATGAAGCTTTTGGCACCGACAACGATATAAATGTCTACCAGAAAAATGCAGAAATTACTCTCTGCTATTCGGTTTTGTCTTTAAAAAATAAAAATGCTAAAAGTATCAACCCAGTCTGTTTGAGCCAGAAGTCAAGGCCGTAACCTCTGACCTACTCCGCCCCCATGTTTTTTTTAGTTGGATGTATACGTGTGTATATGTGTGTAAGAAGTATAGTTAGAAAGGTAAGTGTATACGTGTAGATACATGGGTAGATATAAAGGTAGCTGCGCATCCTTTACAGGACGTTGAAGAACCAATCCCAGCGTTTTTTTGCTGTTATGGGTTTTCTAGGTACATTTACGTCCAGTAGTTTGCCACTGCTTCCTGAACGGTCGGCTTCTCGATACCACTGTCTGAACCAACGCAAAGCACAAGGCCAGCAGATGGGATCGAACCCGGCACCCCGGCATTACGAAGCGCTTTCGCAACGCCCAAGCCACAGATGCCGACCAGGTAGATAAGACTGATTTATAAACCTGTATGTGCATGTGAATCCTGGTCAATCGGTAGGCAGGCCAAACAATTTCTAGAGGCCTCAGAGAAGTCGTTTTACAGAAGCATGCTTAGAATACCTTGGACAGCCAAAAAGAGTAACCAAGATGTTTTGAAAGAGGCGAGAGACCGAAGACAACTTATCACAGACATAAGAAGGAGACAGTCATCATTTTTCGGCCATGTTATGAGAAAAGGGAAAATAGAACATGTTGTGACCACTGGAAAGATCTGTGAAAGGAGGGATAGAGAAAGACAACGAGAGAAGATGCTTGACTGTCTTGTTGCATGGCATGGAGGCGTGTCGGCACACGAACTGATACATGCTGCAGGAGATCGCAGATTATGGAGAGGCATGATCGCCCACGCCAGTCGGCAAGGTACCTGATGATGACGATGATGTGCACGTAAGTTAGTGTATATGTAAATGAGGTGTCTGAGAAGGCCTGCAGGAGTGACAAGAAGAGATGAAAATCAAAATAAGGTCACAACAGAAAGTCAGCACAGATTCAGCTCTGAATTACATACAAAGTCAGCAAATTAAATGGTTCGTCCACACAGTCTGTGTGTCACGAAACGATCTCAGTGATTCCAGAAGTTAGTACTTGTAATAAGTTCTTCTGGTTATTGAGAGACAAGAGACTATGCCCTTAAACCAAATGTTACTTTAACCGTATTGATTTAAACGTTTCCAGTCCTTAATCCAGACAAGCGACTAAGTCTTTGGTAATGTTACGCACAATTACACCGGGGCTAGAGAATTTCCTTTCTCAACGCTAGTGTCCAAGATGTTTATCTCTCGGACCAGACTGTAGAGACTGAGCGGGGCAATTTTTGAAACAGGGAATTGAGTAGACGCTAGACATTTTGTGGAACCGGGAGGTCGGAGTTTAAACACGTCAGTGTAATTTCTGGAGAGAACAGGTGTTTTGGCAATTCATCTCATTCATTCAGTAGCATGTCCCCTCGCGGAACCTCGCTGCCATAACAACCCTCCGGGGAAAACCTTCCTATCCTGAGGCAAGAATGTCCTGCGTCTGATACACCCATCTGGAGATCATCTGCCACATCCTTGTCACCCATCTTCTCCTTGGCCTTCCTCTTCCTCTCTTTCCCAGGCATATCCTACCCCTCCATTATTGTTCTCTCTAGAGACTTAATTGACCAAAAATATTTCAATTTTCTTTGTTTTATTTGTCTTTTACTAGCCAACCCTCTTCAATATTCAGCTCTTGAAGTATGGATGCATTTTTGTTCTTTTCTTTACCCAAGATATTCTTAGGACCTGTCTGTGACATTTATATTCAAATGCATTTAAGCGCTGTTCCGCTTGTTTAGTAAGTGTCCAGGTCTCACAGGCGTATGTTTGCAATGGGAAGATGCATGCTCTTCAAATCTGACCTTTGTAGTTCTATCTGTACAATTCCATAATTTTTATTCAGTTGTTTTAGTCTTTGAAGAGCAATTGATAGTCGCCGTTTAATTTCTTTCATTGTGTCAACCATTGTTTGGTAACCAGTGACCCAAGATATTCGAAAATTTTTCCACCACTTCCCAATCTTTCCTCATTAACATATATTTCCTTCTCCCATGGCAGTTTTGTTTGTGATGCATTATCTTTGTTTTTGCTATGTTAAGAATAAGTTATGATTTTGACTAATTTCTTTGGAGTGAGGTTAATAAGTTTTCTAAACCATTTTTGTGATGTTGATAGTAATACTGTATCATCAGCATAACGAAATTTCTGTATTTTCATGACCACCGTGTGTTTAGGGCATCATATTGTTCCTTGTTTATATCATCTCTTACATTTCTCATTTATATTTTCGGCGTACAGGTTTGAACAAATACGGTGACAGCACACATCCCTGACGGACTCCTTGCTTGATGCCAAACCAGTCTGATGTCTCTCCATCTATTCTGACTGCTGCGTGTTGGTCTCTTGATAGAGCATTTTAATGAAGCTGCACTATATGTGATGGAAAGCCCATATTCCTCATGATTTTCCCAAAGCTGCTGATGTTGTACACAGTCAAATGCTTTTTGAATAATCCACAAACATAAGAACAGATTTACATTAATTCTCCTACACTTCTCTATTATTAAACGCATGTTTGAATATATGGATCTCTTGTTTCCTCTTCCCTGTCTAAATCCAGCCTGAGCTACATTAATCTCTTCTTCCCATTTTCTTATGCAGTCTTCTCATTATAATTTTTAAGTAGAATTTTACTTGCATGACTGATCAGGGCAATAGTTCGATAGTTTTGTACATAATTTCAGGTCACCCCCTTTTTTGGTATTGGAATGAAGATAGTTCTCTTCCAGTCTTTTGGCCAAATACCATATTTACCATATCCTTTTCACATAATGCATGATAGATTTTATGCATTTCTTCTCCTCCGCTTTAATCAATTCAGCTGGTATCTCATCACATCCAGGTGATTTACCATTTTTCAGGCTCTTTATTGCCCATGAAATTTCTATCTAATGAAGGTTCAGGTTCTGCCTCTCCTGTTACTGGTTCATGTATATCATTTCATATCCTCACTGTCATTCATATCATACATTCGCTGCAGTATTCTGCCATCTTCCTAGAATTTGTCTAGATTCTGTTAAAGTATTTCCCATCCTGTCACAAATATGTACATTTAACTGAGGGTTTGAAAATTTCTTGTCATAACTTCATGAATATATAATTACATTCTGCTTGAAATAGTTTCTGTGTGAGTATTCAGTATCTAAGTTTGGGAACTGCAAACTATTCCTATTTCTTTTTTTTGTGTCCCCTGTTTTTTATTGTATGTTTTCATGGATAAATAAATTTGGGGAAAAATGACATTTGTATAATGAAATGTAATTATATTGTTTTTTACGATCAGCCAAAATATGATTGGGACGGTGGGGGAA
>CAJHNH020004264.1:0-43359 GCA_905116865.2 Candidula unifasciata | reverse complement strand
TTTCGTTCGTGTGTTTTTAAGGCAATGTACAAGTCTGACACTGATATTATAAGGTTGGTGGGCATAGAGACGGAGGCAGACTAGAAAGAGCCGTATCGCTAGTCCCACACTTACTGCAGCTTCCATCTGTTATCCGCACTGTTCAAACACTTTCCAGGCTCATATGGACTAATCAGCCACCTTCGTACTTATAATCATTGCTCTTTAAATACTTTTTATTACAGAAAGTGGTCTTTATCACGCGTGATGGACGAACAACATAGCAACAACAAAGTGGGTATGAAGATTGCATTTATAATTTGTCTTTTATACCACACAATAACACCAGCAAATCGCGAGATAACATTGTCCCGTGAGAAGCTAGCAGTGTCTCAGCCACAGCCATTAGAACAACTGTCGCATTAGTCACACGGTGGTGAAAAAAAAAAATCAATACTCAACTTGGACCTGACTTAACAAATGTACAACTGGGCTATGTTCGACTGTTAAAAGCCCATCGAACTATGACCTAATAAACGACAGGATGCATGGGAAGCAAACAAAGTAATCGAATGCACGACTGAAAGAAGGAACGTCATATCGAATGGTTAAGAGGGATGCAGCGGCGTTAAATCATACGTAATGATGCTGTAGAATCACTAGTCAAGACTTATCTACACTTCAAACTAGAGACTGGCCAACTTAGGATCGGCTTTCGGAGTGCATCTGCTTAAAAGGATTGGAACCGCATGTCTGCACACACAGATAGCCATACCTCCTCCTCCTCCACATTCTTCTTTTTCTTCTTCTTCTTCTTCTTCTTCTTCTTCTTCTTCTTCTTCTTCTTCTTTTTCTTCTTCTTCTTCTTCTTGTTCTCTCTGTGTCCGTCCGCCCGCCCGTCCCTCCGTCCGTCTGTCTGTCTGTTTGTCTGTCTGTCTGTCTGCCGATGAATCTAATAACCAATCAATTTATCTTACTGTCCACGCTTGTATGAATATGGTGGACAAAAAATATACATCTAAAATAGATAATAATAATAATAATATTAATAATAATAATAATAATCAGAATCATTAAGAACATGTCGAATCACCAATCCCCTGCCAACTATTACCATCCTCCAGCTCACAGAAAATGACAACAACACTACACTATATGCGTGGAACCGGTGGCGTATAATTGTCCCATTATCCTGTCATCCGAAAAACGCAAAGATTAGATCTGTATTTTCCCCTTCTTCCGCTTCTGTCATCTACAGCTGAAAGCTCTAATCAGATTTGACATTTTTTATTCATTGGCGAAGCGTTCTGTGAATTATGCCAGGCTGTGAAGTCGGCCACTTGGACCGAAAAATGCACACAGCCTGTATTTGGGCCTAAAAACTGCTGGATGGCAACTGTGTGAAGTAGGAAAAGAGACAGCCAGTGGTGGCTCAGGGGCGACGTAACAAAACAATCACGGGGGCGGGGCTCAGACCTCTTATAACTGATCTAGGGGTTCGGCAACTCAGGGTGTTAACTCTGCCAGTAGCAACCACTGGCTAAGGTGTGCAGTTAACGACTGTATTCGCCGCTTTCACTTCCCATTTGCCAAAAAAACCTTACTTTACTAGTTATTATTGTTGTTACTATAAATACGCTTTTTGTTTTACGTCTTGAAAGTTCCGAAAGGGGGAAAAACAAATGTTTGCTTCAAGCCACTAATGCAGAGCTGAGACGTGTGAAAGCTACCAGTTATTAGAACGACGATGCTAGCTGAGTACACACATTCTCCACAGCGAAGTGACGAGAATGAAAGTATCAGGTGATACTCTCTCCAGTGTAATCGTTACCTGCTAACGCTTACGCATACCAAATGATCATGCCTCGCTACTAATACCAGCCTATGATTACTCTATTTCTAGAAGTCTTAGCGTAATGCAGACAATGTATGAGTTTGATATAGTAAAAATAATAATATTAGGTTGAGTTGAGCTGAGTAAAGGATTCACATCTCAGCACTAGAGGCATTCCCATGCGTGCTCCGTCCTTATCTTCATCAGCCCGCTGAAGGTGACAGAAGGAACTAAGCTAACAAAGAGGGCTAACAAAGAGGCCAGCATTAAAAGTGTCTATGACAGCAGACTCCTGCTTTAAGTGCGCAATAATTGTAATACTACCTTTAACGTGCTAAACAGCAGTTAAACATACACATATCTCTGAAGACACGCACAAATACTAAGGAGCGGCTGGCCGAACGGTTAGAACGTTGGGCTCAAGTGCGGGAGACCTGGCTTCGAATCCTCGGTATGGCTGGGCATTTCTTCTGTCGGGGGCAAAATAAAAATCTCATCTGCACAGTCGTGGCGACAGCACTAGCCATGCGGCCCTGAATCCTCTGGCTCATAAGAACCCCATCCCCGCCTCCTTTTTTCCCACTGCCTACACCTCAGAAGTAGTATCGAGAGGCAGTAATTGGCAGTTTTTTGGGGGCATAAATACTTTAAAAAAGAAGCCATGACGTGGTTAGGGAGGCGCACTTAGCCACCTTACAAGTTTACTTGTGGGGAAGGTGTGGGAGGGGGCAGGCATTGCTTTGCTGGAGGAAATACATCGTTAGTTCAACTAGCATCCCAGAAGGGGGAGCGGTAAGTTATAATTGTGACCAGGTTATGTGCGCCATATAAAATGGCTTAGCATTGCTCGCCACCAACAGCCCTGAAGGGGGAACCTCCTGCAGTGTTGAACCGATCAAAGGAGACAGACCCAAATACTGTCTGGATAGGCGACGAAATCGTCTACCGACGAGCCAATCGGCGACCTGGTCGTCGATGTGGGCGGGTGGGAGGGGGGCATAGTGAATCCTATTAACACTGGCAGGGAAAAAAAGGGGGGGGGGGACAGTCCTCTAAACATTAGCAAGGAAAGGGGGGGGGGGCACAGTCCTCTAAACACTGTCAGGGAAAATGGGACAGAACAGTCCAGTAAACATTGGCAGGGAAAAAGGGGTGTACAGTCCAGTAAACATTGGCAGGGAAAAGGGGCGGGGCACAGTTCTCTCAACATTGGCAAGGGAAAGGGGAGTACAGATCTCTAAACATTGGCAGGGAAAAAAAAAAGGGGGGGGGGCACATTGCTCTAAACATTGGCAGGGGAAAGGGGGCACAGTCAATCCTCTAAACATTTGCAGGGAAAGGTGGGGGGAGGGTACAGTTCTCTAAACATTGGCAGGGGGATTGGGGGGGGGGGGCACTGTTTCTCTCTAAACATTGGCAGGGGATGGGGGGCACAGTTCTCTAAACATTGGCAGGGGATTAGGGGGGGGGGGGCACAGTTCTCTAAACATTGGCAGGGGAAAGGGGGGGCGGGGAGGGCACCTTCCTCTCAACATTGGCAGGGGAAGGAGTCACAGTCCTCTCAACATTGACAGGGGAAGGAGTCACAGTCCTCTCAACATTGGCAGGGTAAAAGGGTTGGGAGGGAAGCACAGTCCTATCAACTTTGGCAGGGTAAACGGGGACGGGGGAGGGAGCTCGATGTGACTGAGACCGCAAGTTCTAACGCTGTATTCCCGCTGTAAAACAGAGACAGCTGGTAATATTCAATAATAGATGGCACTAATTGTGTTAGAAGCTGCCGGGCTGTGATAATTCCGTTAGTTTTTGTGTAAGTGTCAGACAAACCTCACGGCTAGGTTTTCACTGCCTGCCAGTTTGTACTGTTGAACATGGGACATTTGGCATATTTGCTAATGGCAGTCTATGATGGCTGTTCCGTTATATGCATGAGAAAATGTTGGTCTCTGTTGTCGACGTCGTTGTGGTCATTGTCATCACCTAAATCATTATCCTCTTACAGCTGCTTGCTATGTACTTATGATATAGTTATGCATCTCCTGTTCTCCTTCTATCTTCTTTTTTTTTTCTGTTGTTGTGTCACTGCTACCAGGTGGTAGCCCAGTGTCGTGGTTTGCTGTTTTTGTCTTGCGCTTCTCGGGTGGCTTGAGTGATGGATTTGCTCATCGTTTTGCAGGTTTCAGCCACACCATTTTATCCATCTCTTTCTTGGTCTTTCTCTCGCCTTTCTTCCAGATGTTCTGCTGTAAATTAAAAATTCTTACATGCAGTTTGGTCTGGCTGCATTTTTACTAGATGGCTAAACCATTTAATACTTTATCAATATAACAATATAATCCAGACATGGTCTTTTTCCAACTTCCTCTCTAATGCTGTAATCGTAACCATGTCTCTTTTTTTTTAATCTTTGTGACATTGCGAAGACAGCGCATTTTACATGTACTTTTTTCCCCCGTTCTAGTGCCTTTTTCATTGTCCATATTTGGCACTGATAAAATAAAGTAGGAATAAAGATGCTTTTGATCATTTGCTGTTTTGCTGAGGGTGTCTAAGCAGTGGGGCTTACTGGTAGGTGATATTATTTGCCTTCTGTACTCTGGCTTCTATCTCTCTATTGAGTCTGTCATCCTCTGTCAATATGATTTCTAGATATTTGAATTCTCGTACTTGTTTGATTGTAGTACCGTTAACATGAACGTTCATGATATTATACTTCCTGCCTATCCGCATTACTTCAGTTTTCACGGTCTTTATTATCATATCCTTCTTTGTGCTGGTTTGATGTAAAACGTTAGCATGGTGTTGTGAATTTTGCATATGCGTGTTTGTGTGTGTGCATGTGTGAGCATAATTCCTTCTATGACTAGCTAATTAAATAAAATTGGGATCTGTTTCATCGTCGTCGTCATCATCCTCTACATTATCATCATCGTCACCACCTAATTGCTTGTCAGGAACTCATTATACTACCCTGCATTTTCTCTGCTCATCATCAATCAGCAAGTCCTTTACAGAACGTCGCTCTCTTCACGGCACACCTGAAAGTATCCCTTTCTCTAGTCAGCTCTCCGGCCCCATGTGCTTTCAATGCCAATGCAACCTCAATGTCTTGTATTCATCTTCGCGGTGGTCGACCCCTGCCTCGCCTTCCACAAACTGCACCTTCCATCACTGTCTTTTCCAAGCCACCGTGACGCTTGATATGGCCAAAATACTGAAACTTTCGGGACAGGATGCTGTTTATGAGCCAGTTCTCCTTGATGTTCAACTCGTTCAGAATGTCCATGTTTTTTCTCTTCCTGATCCATGGTATTTTAAGAATTTTTCTATAGCATTTTCTTTGAAAAGCTCTAATCTTTTTCCTCAGTCACTGAGTGAGAGTCCTGGACTCACAAACGTAGGCTGCCACAGGAAAAATGCATGATCTCTAGATTTTTGCTTTAACCAATTTACTAGTGCTTTGCCATAGGTTCTTCGTGTTATTTAATCTCTGCATTGCCAATGCAAGTCTTCGTCTAACTTGTTTTGAGCAGTCGCCACTGTTGTTCACTAAAGAGCCCAAGTATTCTAAGTGTCTAAGTGATACTATTATCATATCATTCATTGTGCCGATTTTCATTGCTATATACTAGAATTCTAATACAATGGTTTGTGTGTTTCGCCTTCGTTTTTGGCCATCTTCATCCCTACTCTTCTTCTTCACCTCCTCCTCATACTCATCACACAAGTGTGCTTTACTAATATCGTACCACAGATGACGTCACATGACACTCCAACAAATAGACTGTGGTAACACTGTGTTTCCCGACTTTCTGATGCTTTTAACGACCCAAAAACATCTATAACTGGCCCTAACCCCAACCCACCTACGTGCCACAAGAGAGTGCAGCCTAATCTCACTAATGCTGCAGCCTAGGTCCCACGACTGCATGCAGCCTATCTACCACCCTGTGAAATATTAGACTGTCCCGTGACCTGTGGATTTTTCCTGTTTGGGGTAGGATATTAATAAAGCACCCACAAATGTAGTGTGTCACCACATATAGAACACATCTTCGTGTCCTATATTTATGACAGCACCATGTATCCCCCCTCCCTCCCCTCCTATTTAGGCTCTTTCCGAAGCTCCTTTATGTTTACTACAAAGATTAGTTAGCTCGTTTTAAAAAGAAGTAGCTGTAGCTGTTACAACACCAATTTATCTGCTAAGAACCCACTAGGTTAAGCAAATTACCTGTAGCGATTGATATCCATCGATCAATCGTTTGGTGTGCCCCCATCTATCTGCTACTCACTGCCTTCCCTACACGAATGTAGTGAGAGTCGACTTTCTTCGAAGTCAGAATGCCTCGAGCGGCAAAGAACAACTAACAGCACACAAATAAGCCAGTAAAACGGAAGTACATGCATGACGCAGGCCCTGGCACAAAGCTGAAGTCCAAGTGGACGAACAACCAGGACTTTCCACAACCGGTAAACAAAGAAAAAGAAGAGGAAGAGGAAGAAAACAAAATAACACATCTCCATCTAGATGGCAGACCATCAAGGTACATGTCAGATGTGGTCAGCATCCAAAAGCAGTTATAATTAGGACAACCGTAACGTGAACACCATACTGATGTAACCTGGTCCTGTGCGGCTAAGGACCTATTGATTGATGTGTAAAACATGGACAATTTGAACATCTCCAGGATAAAAATAGCGCACCATACAGGTTAACGTTGGCGTCTGTGGCTTAGGCGTTACGAACGCGTTTTGTAATGTCGGGGTGCCGGGTTCTGTCCCAGCCGCGGGCCTTGCTTTGGTTTCGACAGTTGTACCGAGAAGCCGACCGTCCAGAAGGCAGTTGCAAATTTCTTGACTTAATCTTGCCATGAAAAACCACAACAGCCAAAAAATGCTGGGGTTGGTTCTGCAACGTCCTGTAAAGGATACGCAACTAAAAATAAGGGGTTAACATCCTGATCACTGAATGCTGCTGATAGTGGTCTAAGAGTTGGAAAAGACATGAATAACGATAACAGTCTAAGAGGTATGGGGTTTGAACAACAGATCAACATCATGGTACACACATAGTAACCCATAAGTTCTTTTTCTAACTCAAGTCTGAGTCCGAAGAAGCTCAGCACAGTGCACAAGCTCTGTAGCACCAGCGAGGATCCTGAAATACTTTGGGTAGATTTTTAACTCTAAATTTTGCCCGGTTAGCGCCGTTAAGATACACTTTTCGATTTCCAACTGCCAAGGGATTTTTTACGTGCGCTACAATGTACACGGGCGTCCGATCTCACTACCCAGAGACCAGAGGGAATTGCTGGAAGTCCAAGTCCACGTGAAAAAATCCCAGATCTTATCGGGGATTGAACCAGGTATCTCCAGCAACTCAAGAAGAAGAAGAAGAAGAAGAAGAAGAAGAAGAAGAAGAAGAAGAAGAAGAAGAAGAAGAAGAAGAAGAAGAAGAAGAAGAAGAAGAAGAAGAAGAAGAAGAAGAAGAAGAAGAAGAAGAAGAAGAAGAAGAAGAAGAAGAAGAAGAAGAAGAAGAAGAAAGAAGAAGAAGAAGAAGAAGAAGAAGAAGAAGAAGAAGAAGAAGAAGAAGAAGAAGAAGAAAGAAGAAGAAGAAGAAGAAGAAGAAGAAGAAGAAGAAGAAGAAGAAGAAGAAGAAGAAGAAGAAGAAGAAGAAGAAGAGAAGAAGAAGAAGAAGAAGAAGAAGAAGAAGAAGAAGAAGAAGAAGAAGAAGAAGAAGAAGAAGAAGAAGAAGAAGAAGAAGAAGAAGAAGAAGAAGAAGAAGAAGAAGAAGAAGAAGAAGAAGAAGAAAGAAGAAGAAGAAGAAGAAGAAGAAGAAGAAGAAGAAGAAGAAGAAGAAGAAGAAGAAGAAGAAGAAGAAGAAGAAGAAGAAGAAGAAGAAGAAGAAGAAGAAAGAAATAAGGAAGAAGACAGAAGGAAGAAGACAGAAGAAAGAAGAAGAAGAAGAAAGAAGAAGAAGAAAGAAGAAGAAGAGAAGAAGAAGAAGAAGAAGAAGAAGAAGAAGAAGAAGAGAAGAAGAAGAAGAAGAAGAAGAAGAAGAAGAAGAAGAAGAAGAAGAAGAAGAAGAGAAGAAGAAGAAGAAGAAGAAGAAGAAAGAAGAAGAAGAAGAAGAAGAAGAAAGAAGAAGAAGAAGAAGAAGAAGAAGAAGAAGAAGAAGAAGAAGAAGAAGAAAGAAAAAGAAAGAAGAAGAAGAAGAAGAGAAGAAGAAGAAGAAGAAGAAGAAGAAGAAGAAGAAGAAGAAGAAGAAGAAGAAGAAGAAGAAGAAGAAGAAGAAGAAGAAAAAGAAAAAGAAGAAGTAGAAGAAGTAGAAGAAGGAAGAAGATAAAGAAAAGGAAAAAGAGGAAAAAGAAGAAGAAGAAGAAGAAGAAGAAGAAGAAGAAGAAGAAGAAGAAGAAGAAGAAGAAGAAGAAGAAGAAGAAGAAGAAGAAGAAAGAAAAGAAAAAAGAAGAAGAAGAAGAAAAAGAAGAAGAAGAAGAAGAAGAAGAAGAAGAAGAAGAAGAAGAAGAAGAAGAAGAAGAAGAAGAAGAAGAAGAAGAAGAAGAAGAAGAAGAAGAAGAAGAAGAAGAAGAAGAAGAAGAAGAAGAAGAAGAAGAAGAAGAAGAAGAAGAAGAAGAAGAAGAAGAAGATCACCAACAACAATTACAACAGCAACAGCCACAACAACAACAAACAAAGAGAAGGGTGCTGAACTCACCAAGTTTGACATAGTGGGGCAATGTTGCACACGATCGAGGCCGCGACATCTTCTCCTCTCTATTGACAACATAGCAGTGATCTGATGAGCTCGTCTTGCACTTCTTAGACCTGAGCTTGACCCCACCAGTCTCCCCAGCTCCAACTGCGTGCGCCGAGAAAGAATTGGTGATGCCTCGAGATGCTAGCTGCTGTTGCTTTTCTAGTTTCGTCCCATTCTCCAGAGTGATGCTTATGGAGCTCTTTGCTCGGCCAAAGAGTTTCTCTCGGAGAATCCGAGTCACAGTAGACCCCGAGACCGCGGCTGCTGCTTGAGTGTTGGTCATGGATGGTTGGTTCTGGACTTCTAATGAGTCACAGTGGTTCATGGATGACAGATACTCCTGGAATTTGGGATGGTCGCGTGCAGTCAAGCCGTCCCGTGAGATCATTGAGTGGAGTCCGTTGGATGACTGGGAGCGCACTAGAAATCCATCTATATCTTGCTGTGGTTTGTTACCTTTTGTTTTCATAGATTTATGAGAACAGTGATAATCCTGAGAACACTGGTAATGATTCTCAGG
The DNA here is from genome assembly GCA_905116865.2 of Candidula unifasciata. Classification (NCBI taxonomy): domain Eukaryota; kingdom Metazoa; phylum Mollusca; class Gastropoda; order Stylommatophora; family Geomitridae; genus Candidula; species Candidula unifasciata. Next base: position 34,266 of record CAJHNH020004264.1, on the reverse strand, counting down.
ATACTGCTGAGACGCCCGTTGGTGATGGCGATTATGAAATACTGGCTCGTGGTGATGAAAGTTAGACTTTGGATACACGATCTCTTGAGAAGACTTACTGTTCCTATACATATCCATGAAAGTTGATTCCTGAGAACGATATCCATTATCTCTGTGAAGGCTTTGACTACTCGTATTGGAGACAAGAGATGTGTCTCGAGGATGGTATGTTGAGCCCTCGATATAATGCTCGGAATTTTTTTGACCAGAATGAAGAGATCCATGAAAACTGTTCTGAACATGTTGGCTTTTAATAAATGAAGGATACCCTGAAGAATGTCTACCCAACCTGGTCGCTAAATCCTCATTATCAATGGAGCAATGTTTCAAATGATAAGCTAGATTCCTATCTGATTTAGACGATCTAATGTTCCGACCTGGCGCCCAGTTATTATAAGTCATGGCGTCCTTATCCCCATTGGCTGTGACTGGACTTCCATGTTTGGTCCAAGGTTTGAAGTTTCTCAGCCAGGTCAAGGTTTTATTGTATATGTTGTCCTTGACATGAGGTTGCAGAGGGTCACGACCACCATGTCTGCCCAGACTGGACGCTCGAGAAGGTTTGGCAGGAATCCTTTCATCCACTGCTTCCTTGTAAAGATGTCTAGGTGGCTCACCAGCCCTCATAGAACCCATTCGTCTGTCTTCGTATACTTCATTCATTCTCTCGTCTACCACATTGCCTTTACTGTCGATGCTCCAGAACATCTAAGCTACCCAAGTTAAAAAAATGTTTACACGGCAATACTGAAATTCACCGTTGGTTTTTTTGGGGGGACAATAACAAACATGAAATGTTTGTCTTTTTCTTACAAGTAAATCCTGGTTTGTGTAAGCTTTGCTATATTTTTTTCATTAGAATTTAGCCCTCAAATTTGTATCCTGAAAAGTTTTTCAGTACTTAATTCAACACTCCTTAAAGAGAAAGAAATCACACGATTTGGTCACAGAGTCCTTATCATTATACACAGTAAGAAGACACTGTTGGGTATTTCGCTTCTATTGCAATTAAGAAACCTGGCCTAATTAAACTTAAAAGTCATATTACACATACAAGTAAATTTCAACATAAACGAGAATATTTAAGGAAATTTAAGAAGTAATTTCTTTAGACGTAATTAATTACACCATTATATAATCTCTGTTTTACAATTACAGTAGAATAACAGACTAAAACGTATAACCGTAAACTGTATTTCAAGACTGAATTAAACTATCCCGAATAATGAATATAGTCTGGTCACAAAGAACAAAAAAGAACATTTCTCCTTATTTATACACACAGTCCCAAAGTCACTACAGGGGTATCTTGTTTCTATTTGCAATATAACAGACTAGCCTAACTCAACTTAGACGGAAGGTTACGCAAAAAATAGGGTGAATTTAAACTAAAACTCCATTGGCATAAAAGTAATACACATTTGCCGTCTCTTAACTCCATCTCAGAATAGTTTTTAACAGCAGTTAATCTATAATTCTCAGGCACATTCACAATAAAAGCGATGAGTAGAATGGACAGTCCTGATAAATGAAAAATAAGTCACAGTAGCAGGAGCAGAAAAACTAGACGAAAAACAAATGGAGGGAGAAAAAGAAAAGGTATTAGTCATAAAAACAGTAGTAGTATAGCAGTAGTAGAGCAGAGCAACAGTAATAGAATAGAAGAAACAGAAGAAACAGAAGAAGAAGAAGAAGAAGAAGAAGAAGAAGAAGAAAGAAGAAGAAAGAAGAAGAAGAAGAAGAAGAAGAAGAAGAAGAAGAAGAGAAGAAGAAGAAACGTAAGAAGAAGAAGAATAAAGAAGAAGATAAGAAAGAAGAAGAAATAAAAGAAAAGAAGAAGAAGAAGAAGAGAAAGAAGAAGAAGAAGAAGAAGAAGAAAGAAGAAGAAGAAGAAGAAAGAAGAGAAAAAAAAGAAAACAAGAAGAAGAAGAAGAAGAAGAAGAAAGAAGAAGTAAAAGAAGAAGAAGAAGAAGAAGAAGAAGAATAAGAAGAAGAATTGCAAAGAGAAGAATAAGAAGAAGAAGAAGACAGAAGAAGAAGAAGCAAAGAAAAAGAAGATAGAAGAAGAAGAAGAAGAAGAAGAAGAAGAAGAAGAAGAAGAAGAAGAGAAGAAGAAGAAGAAGAAGAAGAAGAAGAAGAAGAAGAAGATTGCAAAGAAAAATAAAAAGAAATAGAAGAAGAAGAAGAAGAAGAAGAAGAAGAAGAAGAAGAAGAAGAAGAAGAAGAAGAAGAAGATAAAGAAGAAGAAGAAGATAAAGAAGAAGAAGAAGATAAAGAAGAAGAAAAAGATATAGAAGAAGAGGATTTTTCGAAAAAAGAAAAAGAAGAATACCCTGTAGCTTGACTGATTTAGTAGAAATAAAACATAAAAGCTATTAAATGACAATATACTGTAATAATAAAATAACATCAACGGTGACGAGTTTACTTTGTCATGCAGTATAATTAACAATATAATAAAATATCTAAACACAACATTTTTACTGAGATAATGGACTTTGTCATTGGTTCCCAGTTAGCGAAGACCCGTGGATCTTCTGTTCTTTCGTATGCATTATACAGATTCCCAACTTTTTGATGTAGTCAAATTTAAAGAGAGAAAAAGGGGAGGGGGATCTACATTCTGCTTCTTTTTCTGCTTCCTTTTCACCCAGTTGGATCATAGGCCCTCAACCAATTCAAATCCTTCTATCTTTTTTCTATCGCAAGCAGTATTCCCATTGTCCTCCCTATCTTTTTGACTCCGCTCTCCAGCTCCCTTGTCCCTGATTTTGTATTTTTGTTTGCTTTTATTTCTATGCCCCTTGTGGGTTCCAGTGCAAAGAATTCTGGTTATGCTGTTTTCAGATTTTCTCAACATGTGTCCTATCCAATGCCAGTCTCTTTTCTCCAGCTCTTGGAACTTGTTTGGTTCTCTCACAAAGCTCATTTATTAGTGTTCCGACCATACCATTTAATTCCATTTATTTTGCGCAGGTACAAAATAATGAATGCTTGTAGCTTATTAATGTTTTTTTCCCCTTCTAAACGATATCAGAGACCTCTAAGACCCCCAGCTGGGATCAAGAGACCTCCAAGACCACCAGCTGGGATCAAGAGACCTCCAAGACCCCCAGTTGGGATCTAGAGACCCCTAAGACCCCCAGCTGGGATCTAGAGACCTCCAAGACCACCAGCTGGGATCCAGAGACCTCCAAGACCCCCAGTTGGGATCTAGAGACCTCTAAGACCCCCAGCTGGGATCAAGAGACCTCCAAGACCCCCAGTTGGGATCCAGAGACCTCCAAGACAACCATTTGGGATCTAGAGACCTCTAAGACCCCCAGTTGGGATCTAGACCTCCAAGACCCCCAGTTGGGATCTAGAGACCTCCAAGACCCCCAGTTGGGGTCCAGAGACCTCCAAGAACCCCAGTTGGGATCTAGAAACCTCCAAGACCCCCAGTTGGGATCCTGAGACCTCCAAGACCACCAGTTGGGATCCAGAGACCTCCAAGAACCCCAGTTAGGATCTAGAGACCTCCAAGACCCCCAGTGGGGATCCTGAGACCTCCAAGACCACCAGTTGGGATGCACTGGACTAAATAAACATAAGCTCTATTCATTACTGCCAACTCTGTGATCACCGTATTGAACGCCAGCGTCATTATGGTGCCGACCAAAGTACAGGAAAGCAGACAAAAACGCTAACAATGAAACCAGACGGGAAAATATTGACGAGAATGAATGTGCAGCCATGCCAACAATAGTGGTGATAGAGATAGTTATCAACTTGCAGCAATTAACTCAGTGATAATGATTTTTTAATCAGGCTTGCGTTTTCAGCACTTTTCTTCACGGACGTGAAAACTTGTGGGCTTATTATTCATACCTGGGGAAACGGCTAAATACATTTATGTGATGCCTACGAAGGTCATTTTAGTAACAAATGGCAAGACACGATTACAAACACTGAGGTGCTAGAAAGCGCGGATATCACAACCGTGATCATAATGTTATTTCTTTTAAGGCTTTGATGGCTAGGACAAACCTGAAGGATGGAGGATATTTGAGTTTCAGGGACATCCTCTATGGTGAATTACAGATGAGTAAAAATTTTCGAGGTTGGCCTCTACTGATAAAATGATGCGTGGAAACAAGATACGACTGATATAGGTATTGAGGTGGAATCGTGAGGAATGAACGCCGCGAGCTGAACGTCTTGGAAGGAATGAAGCTCAACCCACAAGAACCACACAGCGAGCGACCGACACACGGTGAGACAAAAGGCCACCATACGGATGAGAATTCCCCAGATGCAAGTCCTAGAAACCCTGTTCAATCGTTGGGTATATTAGGGTGCACGACGACAGCGAGGGCTTTGAAGTAACTTAAAAAGCAGTGTCCAGTTTTTTGAGCGTCTGAGAAGTGATTCAGGACAACAGGCCACAGGGACACTTGTACTGAAATCGCTATTCTAAATTCACTGTGTGGGTTCCTGTGCCCCATTGTGGGGGGAAACAAGAGCGAACCCATTGCCTTCCTAACAAGCATGTCGTAAGAGTAAACAAATTGGGAGCTTTACTTTGAAGTCGTAGTGCTTCTGTCTGAGAGGCAAGGAAGCAACAATCTGCATGCAATTAAGTCAGATCTGTTAAATGGATGACGGATGTACACGCAACACTGGTTCTGGAACAAAGTCTAAAGTCCATAGGTGAACGAACAGCCAGAACTTCCTGTTTGAGTTTTCAGCCGGTGAACGCGAAGAAGAAGAGGAAGAAGATGAAGCAGAAGAAGAAGAAGAAGAAGAAGAAGAAGAAGAAGAAGAAGAAGAAGAAGAAGAAGAAGAAGAAGAAGAAGAAGAAGAAGAAGAAGAAGAAGAAGAAAAAGAAGAAGAAGAAGAAGAAGAAGAAGAAGAAGAAGAAGAAGAAGAAGAAGAAAAAGAAGAAGAAGCAGCAGCAGCAGGAAAAGAAAAAGAAGAAGAAGAAGAAGAAGAAGAAGAAGAAGAAGAAGAAGAAGAAGAAGAAGAAGAAGAAGCAGCAGCAGAAGAAAAAGAAGAAGAAGAAAAAGAAGAAGAAGAAGAAGAGGGAGCGGCAGCAACAGCAGCAGCAGCAGCAGCAGCAGAAGAAGAAGAAGAAGAAGAAGAAGAAGAAGAAGAAGAAGAAGAAGAAGAAGAAGAAGAAGCAGAAGCAGAAGAAGAAGAAGAAGAAGAAGAAGAAGAAGAAGAAGAAGAAGAAGAAGAAGAAGAAGAAGCAGCAGCAGCAGAAGAAAAAGAAGAAGAAAAAAAAAAGAAGAAGAAGAAGAAGAAGAGGGAGCAGCAGCAACAGCAGCAGCAGCAGCAGAAGAGAAGAAGAAGAAGAAGAAGAAGAAGAAGAAGAAAGAAGAAGAAGAAGAAGAAAGAAGAAGAAATGAAGAAGAAGAAGAAGAGAAGAAGAAGAAGCAGCAGCAGCAGCAGCAGCAGCAGCAGCAGCAGAACTTCCTGTTTGAGTTTTCAGCCGGTGAACGCGAAGAAGAAGAGGAAGAAGATGAAGCAGAAGAAGAAGAAGAAGAAGAAGAGAAGAAGAAGAAGAAGAAGAAAGAAGAAGAAGAAGAAGGAAGAAGAAGAAGAAGGAGGAGGAGAAGAAGAAGAAGAAGAATAGTCAGAAAGCAGAAGAAGAAGAAGAAGAAGAAGAAGAAGAAGAAGAAGAAGAAGAGAAGCAGCAGCAGCAGGAAAGAAAAAGAAGAAGAAGAAGAAGAAGAAGAAGAATAATAAGAAGAAGAAGAAGAAGAAGAAAGAAGACTAAAGGAAGAAGAGAAGAAGAAGAAAAGGAAGAAGAAAGAAGAAGAAGAAGAAGAAGAAGAAAGAAGAAGAAGAAGAAGAAGAAAAAGAAGAAGAAGAAGAAGAAGAAGAAGCAGCAGCAGCAGAAGAAAAAAGAAGAAGAAGAAGAAGAAGAAGAAAGAAGAAGAAGAGAAGAAGAAGAAGAAGAAGAAGAAGAAGAAGAAGAAGAAGAAGAAGAAGCAGCAGCAGCAGCAGCATAAGAAAAAGAAGAAGAAGAAAAAGAAGAAGAAGAAAAAGAAGAAGAAGAAGAAGAAGAAGAGGGAGCAGCAGCAACAGCAGCAGCAGCAGAAGAAGAAGAAGAAGAAGAAGAAGAAGAAGAAGAAGAAGAAGAAGAAGAAGAAGAAGAAGAAGAAGAAGAAGAAGAAGAAGAAGAAGCAGCAGCAGCAGCAGCAGAAGAAGAAAAACAAGAACAAGAAGACGAAGAAGAAGAATTCAAACATCAACTTGTCAACATATTTAACACTCGTAGACATAATAAATATAATTTCCAGTTTACATTATTTTCTATAATTCTCTACTTCACACAATTTCTTCTCGACAAGACGTCTTTATCACACCTACTCACACTGAACAAAGATATAATAACAGTCCTATTTTGATTTCAAACATCATCATGTGAACTACTATAGCAATCGTAGTTTTTACTAACCATAGTTTCTACATCATACAACTTTCTATGATGCTCATATTAACAGGACTTTTCAAACCCTAAGTCTCTGGATTCTGGACTCAAATCCAAATAATAAAATTCATTTTCTTACTTCAAAGATATACAACACATGAACTGTAGAATTTGAGGTTTAACAAAATATAATTTCCAGTTAATAGCATTTCCTTTCAATAAGAAATTCCTAAGCACGACTACTCACACGGACTCAAATCTGAATAATAACGGTTTTACGAATCCAAACTTCTTGTACAAGATGTGAACTCTGCCAACGGTTTCAAACATACACACTCGCGCAGGCACTCAGTCGTCACACACGTGTGGCGGCAAACTTGCCGCACCAGCGTAAACAGGTTAGATCAGAGCTTTCAAAACCATGTGTCGTGACACATTAGTGCAGTTGCGAAGTTGCAGCGTAAAGGTGTGTGGCGCTAACTTGTGTCCACGTGTCTTATAACGGTCTATTCTCGTATCTCACAGTAAATTTTGCAAAGTCCCCAATTCGTCTTGTCCCTGTCCGATAACATCTGGTAATACGTGCAGCAGGAGAAACCAACCATGAGCCTCATGAACTCAGGTGGGCCCACTCTCTGAAAATGTATAGGAGCTCCTGGGCCGAAACATTTGTCGACGAGAGGTTACTTCTACTGACGATCGGTAGACTCCTGCTGTACCTGCTCCCCTGTGGAGTTTTTTCTTAAACTGGTTGATTGAATAATTTTCCCCCTCTTCTTCTTCCCCTCTATCACTGTTTCTGCCTTTCAGCACGAGTTTTTGAAGAGGCATCAGGCCTTGGTATGTACTAAATAGGTGCTTCGGTATTTACGGTCTCAGATATTGCATCTATCCATGGCTTGCATGGTCGACCTCTGCATCTGCTGCTATTTTTTTTAAGTGGAAGTGCTTTCTGTGGTACACTGGCTGGTGTTAGTCTTGACAAATGTCCAAACCATTTGATGAGTTGTCTCTCGATGGGAACTTGAAACGAACTCAGGCCCAGCTACACACGAGTTGACCTGTCATTGATGATTGGTCAGGCTGGTCCAGGTTACAGAGGTAAACAGTGCACTTTTTGAAGTGACCTAGGTTCAGTATGTAGGGAAGGGCAGGTTAAGTTTAGGGCCAGTTGTACCTGTTATGGGGTCATTTAAACCGCACACATCCTGTTATATAGAGCACGTGTGGTCTCCGTTAATACCGTCGAGATAATACAACGTGGCACCAACTTGACATCCCTGGCACTTAAACTTACGCGCCTCAAAGGTTAACACGTTAGAATGAACGTTCAATCACATCCCTGGCCCGACTTCGTCACTCATAGTAAGAGTATAGCTGGACGGATCTGGGCCTGAGTTCGTTACGTGTTCCTCTCGATGTAGTTTAATTTTAGTTCCGCCCCAGCTTCTTTCCTGAAATCGCCATTTCTGATCCTGTCTCTCCTGTGTCGAGAAATTATGTTTGTGTGAAAAGTGTGCCACGGGCATAAACAGTTTGAAAAGCTCTTGGCTAGATAATGAAGTTGATATGGAAGAAACACAGCTGGTACTGTGTAATACTGGCTGGGGCTATTGATGGGGCGATGTTTAACGGCAGGAATTGAGTAGTAGGCGGACTACGCATGTACTCCAGGAGCAGCTGGTGCGGCTAGCGTTAGACTGCATATAAGTGAGTGCAGAGTGGATAGACTCTGACATATACACGGAGACAGGTGTGACCTAAAGGCTTGTGTTCTCTTTTTACTGAAAGGGAGACTAAAGGTCCATAGGCCCCAGAACCTGGGGGATCAAGTTCTTCCTCCCCTCCCCCAGAAGAAGAAAAAGAAGAAAAAGAAGAAGAAGAAGAAGAAGAAGCAGCAATACCGCTACTTTCAATCCCCGGTTATCACTGACAGCTCGAAATATGGCATCGTGAAACTCCGACCTGGGATGACACGAGCTGACCTGATTGCGGGAGATAAACGCGGTCTTGTCGGAGGGAACGTTTCGCTCACACAGTGAGTCATTTTACACGCTACAAGTTTGCTGTCTCACCTTGAGAAGCTTCCTTTTTGTGCCATAACCGTATAATATACTTTCTCTCTTTCTCTGTCCCCATATATGTATGACTGTCTACTTAGTTGAATGTGCTCTCTCTTTTGATCTGCCTACCTACCCATTCATCCGTCGTCTTCCATCCCTATCTATCTATCTATCTATCTATCTATCTATCTATCTATCTATCTATCTATCTATCTATCTATCTATCTATCTATCTATCTATCTATCTATCTATCTATCTATCTATCTATCTATCTATCTATCTATCTATCTATCTATCTATCTATCTATCTATCTATCTATCTATCTATCTATCTATCTATCTATCTATCTATCTATCTATCTATCTATCTATCTATCTATCTATCTATCTATCTATCTATCTATCTATCTATCTATCTATCTATCTATCTATCTATCTATCTATCTATCTATCTATCTATCTATCTATCTGTCTGTCTGTCTGTCTGTCTGTCTGTCTGTCTGTCTGTCTGTCTGTCTGTCTGTCTGTCTGTCTGTCTGTCTATCTGTCTGTCTGTCTGTCTCTGTCTGTCTGTCTGTCTGTCTGTCTGTCTATCTGTCTGTCTGTCTGTCTGTCTGTCTGTCTGTCTGTCTGTCTGTCTGTCTATCTATCTATCTATCTGTCTATCTGTCTGTCTGTCTGTCTGTCTGTCTGTCTGTCTGTCTGTCTGTCTGTCTGTCTGTCTGTCTGTCTGTCTGTCTGTCTGTCTGTCTGTCTGTCTGTCTGTCTGTCTGTCTGTCTGTCTGTCTGTCTGTCTGTCTGTCTGTCTGTCTGTCTGTCTGTCTGTCTGTCTGTCTGTCTGTCTGCCTGCCTGCCTGCCTGCCTATCTGTCTGTCTGTCTGTCTGTCTGTCTGTCTGTCTGTCTGTCTGTCTGTCTGTCTGTCTGTCTATCTGTCTGACTGTCTGTCTGTCTGTCTGTCTGTCTGTCTGTCTGTCTGTCTGTCCGTCTGTCTGTCTGTCTGTCTGTCTGTCTGTCTGTCTGTCTGTCTGTCTGTTTGTCTGTCTATCTACATGCATGCATTTCTGCCTACCTGCCTGCCTTAAATACAGATAATGCGATTCATGTTCGGAAAGATAGGCTCCACTTCGAGAGATCCAGATTCGGATCTTGGGAAAGTTGTAGAACTGTTTTTCCCCCTGGAAGGAGCAAACATGCAAACCCTAACCCTAGACATACAGCTCTAACCGCTCACACTTAAGTCCTTCTTCTCCTTCGCCGACATCATCAATCAATTAGAGAAAGCCACTCTCATAATGTCACACCTGAAACTCTTCTCTTTCTCTAGCCAATCATCCAGCCCCGTGTGCTTTGGTAGCCAATCATCCAGCCCCGTGTGCTTTGGAAGCCAATCATCCAGTTCCGTGTGCTTTGGTAGCGAATCATCCAGCCCCGTGTGCTTTGGTAGCGAATCATCCAGCCCCGTGTGCTTTGGTAGCCAATCATCCAGCCCCGTGTACTTTGGAAGCCAATCCCTCATCAATGTCCTGTCTCCACATTCCCGAAAGTTGACCTCTGCAGTGTTTTTCGGTAACCTATTACCCATCGTCCTTTTTAGGATGACATTTTTCGTTATTTGAAGCTCCACCCTGGCTCTTTCCAGGGGCCGCAATATAGCCAGGCTATAAATATGGCCTAAAGTCTGAACGGGGTTTCGGGGACCTCTCCACGGTGATCCTCATCCACATGGTGGCACATTGTGTCATCGGGTGTTTATCGCTTGTGTGATGTCCTGGTGGAGTAGAAAGTCAGTCAGTCAGTTTTTCGGTAACTGCACCCCCATCACCGTTCTCTCATAAGCAAGATAGCGCTTGAAAGGAATTGTTTCTTCAGAACCACTACTCTAGACTAGTGTTGCCACTTTGGATGTTTTACATACAGATTTAGATGTTTTCCCTTGCATTTAGATGGCGTTTTTGACGTTTAGATGGTAGATGTTTTTCTAGATTTTTCATTTGAAGTAAATTTATCAAATCTAACCTAAGAAACAGGATGAAATTTGACCTCTTAAATGCTGTCTAGTCAATAAAATTCGGCCCGATAAGAGTAGGAAAAGGCTGTTCCACTAATCAGCTCCCTGATTGGGTATTAAAAGAAATTGGAACAGCTAAAGCATACCAGTCATTTTGGATCTGAAACTTCAACTTCATCATCCAAGCTAAGTCTATCCTGTGGATCTTGTGAGGCAGACCTCAGTAAAGATGAGGACATGATTCTATAGAGGTAAGTCATATCAGTTGCTATGTAATTTGTGACTTTCCATTTGGATGTTTTTTCTAGATGTTTTCCACGTTTTTAGATTTTTTTCGGACTAAATTTTGGATGTTTTCTGTCAAAGAAAAGTGGCAACACTGCTCTAGACCAGCACGATTGCTGATTCAGTGCACGAACGGCCATGTTACACATCTGTGGCTTGTGGATTACATCAAAGGTAATATGTGCCTTGTGGATTACATTCAAAGGTCATCTGTGCCTTGTGGATTACATTCAAAGGTCATATGTGCCTTGTGGATTACATTCAAAGGTCATCTGTGCCTTGTGGATTACATTCAAAGGTCATCTGTGCTTGTGGATTACATTCAAAGGTCATCTGTGCCTTGTGGATTACATTCAAAGGTCATCTATGCCTTGTGGATTACATTCAAAGGTAATCTGTGCCTTGTGGATTACATTCAAAGGTCATCTGTGCTTTGTGGATTACATTCAAAGGTCATCTGTGGCTTGTGGATTACATTCAATGATCATCTCTGCCTTGTAGATTAAATCAAAGGTCATCTGTGCCTTGTGGATTACATTCAAAGGTCATCTGGGCCTTGTGGATTACATTCAAAGATTGCGAAGAAATAACCCTAATCTTATAGATCATATTGGACTCTCCGCGCGGGCTCCGGTTTCCCATTGTGGGGAAAACAAGAACAGATCCACTACCTCTCCAACATGCATGTCGTAAAATTTGCCAGACCTGTAAAACAGATGCACACGCAAAACTCAGGTTCTGGAATATAGATAAACTCCAGAAATAGACTAACAGCCAGATCTTTCTGCCTGAGTTTAAGCCGGTGAACGCAGACAACAAAACAACATAATGGACATTTTGCAAAACGACCCTTGGCTCCCAGCTCGACCCAGCCCTGTTTGGGTACCGGGTAAAATACTGGGAAGTAAAGTCGGCCGGCGTGATTTCACCACATCACCTACCGAGAACTGACTGATGTAAGAACAAATATAAGTATGGTATAGCACTATATGCCCAATACGCCTAACGGCGAAAAAAGGGTCCTCTTACATTTCTTATAACTAACTTTAATTGCCTCCCACACACACACGCACGCACGCACACACATACGCACAGAGTCTGCTGAAGGATGAACTGATGGGTAAACTACCTCAGGTGTGTTTTGCTGGCTTCACCAGCTTCTGTCTCACACCTGGTCTGAAACAATACCTAGCCTCAACACGTGCGAGATCGCACACTGCCAGAGCACTCCCACCAGCACACAGCCCAGTTTCGCAGTCAGCATCAACACAGCGTATTGAAAACTTGTCGTGTTCACTAACTTTTTAGACTATTGCGCCCCCCCCCCCGCCCTTTTTCCCCCCAGTGTGGGTTCTGTGACCACTTTGTGGAGAAAACAAGAATAGACCCACTGCCTCCAAGAATTATTTTGTAAGAGACGACTAACTGGGAGCTTCTTTCAAAGTCGGAGTGCATCTGCCTGAGAGGCAGGGAGCCAACAGTCTGCATACAAAAATGTCATTTTTGTAAAACGGATGTGCATACAACACTCGGGTTCTGGAACAAGACTAAATTCCAGAGGTGGACGAACAGCCAGAACTTTCCGCTGGAGTTTACAGCCGGTGACAATGAAAAAGAAGATGAACACCTTCTTTCCAAGTTACTAATGTTAGTTGCGTATCTTTTACAGGTCGTTGCAGAACCAACCCTTACAGCCCCTGGCTGTTGTGTTCCAATTTACTACTGCTCTAAAAATATGAACACAGCTAGTTTTTGACTTACAAAATAAATAGTACACATTACCCATTCATCCCCTCCCCCCAACCCTGTTCACTCTTTCTTGTTGTACCCCACCAGGACATTACACAAGCAATAAACACTCGGTGACACAAAGTGCCACCATGTGAATGAGGATCACCCGTGTAGAGGTCCCGAAAACCCCATTCAGCCGTTAGACCATATTTATGGCTCGGCTATATTCAGGGCCCCCAGCAAACGCCAGGGTTGTGCTTTAAATATGGAAAAATTGCATCACACGTTGGGATAACAAAAATTGTAAATTCACCTCCATTTTCTAGTGAGCGGTTCAGTGACGGCTTTTGTATAAGTTCATTGTGTGCTGTAGTTTTATATTTAGTGACAAGGGCTGTTTGGTCATAGCAACCAAAGCATAGCAGGTTGCAGGAAAATGAGACGAACCATGTGCCAGATGTATTGAGAGGGGAAAAAAAAAAAAAGGGGGGGGGGGGGGGAGATATGGACATGGTTTCCCAAAACACAAGAGTTAGGGCTCAGTTCGGCTTCGTTCATCAGAAAATGTCGCCACATTGTTCGATTTAGTCGTGTTTATCCTAATTAATTTAGAACTATATATACATATATATATATATATAATGCATGTATATATATGCAAATTCGATAGCTAATTTGAACAATTGTTGAGATGTAATAGTCACTACTCATAAAGATTGTGCTAGTTTATTTCTACAGTATATATTCTGGCGTGATGCTGACATCATCAACCGAATGTCGTTTGGTCTATAAAATATATGTTTAGCCCTATATACCCAATACGCCTGAAAGGTGCGGAAAAGGGCCCTGTACTTATATATATATATATATAGTATTGTATATGTTAATTTAACGATTTATGTTTTATTGATGCAGCTCGCTCGCTCGCTCGCTCGCTTGGGACACGGTTTCTCTAGTTACCGTTACATAAAGGAGAGAAACAAGCTTGTCGCTAGTTAAGACGGCGTCCAGACGACAGTTTTTAAATATCAGACAGTTTTGGACTGAAGTAAATCGAGTCGCAGTATATTCAAAATTTCAAGAATTTACAAAAATCTATGAATAATAGTGAAAATGTAAAGTTATATATATCTCTCTCTCTCTCTCCCTCTCTTTCTTTCTCTTTCTACTATCCACACAAATAACATTTCGAAAAATTTTTTTTTTAAATTTTACCCGATTAGGACATCACACAGAGCGATAAACCACCGATGACACAAAGTGACACCATGTGGATAAGGATCACCCGTGGATAGGTCCTTTAGGCCATATTTATGGCCTGGCTATAGTGCGGTCCCTGGCAAGAGCCAGGATGGAGCTTAAAAAAAAAAAAAAAACGAAAAATTGCATCCAACAAGAAAATGAACTAGTTACAATCAAATTTAATTTAAAAAAAAAAAAAAAAAAAAAAAACAATTTAATTAAAAAGAAAAAAAAATTCGGATCCTCTTTATATAAATAAAAAAAGTCCCAGGCACACACGACATACATATAGTCCATTTAGTTTACACTTACAGAAGGTATAAGAAATATGTTATTTCCGTTGTCTTCTGAATGTTACTGTGGTGAGTACTTCTAAATTTATTATTAATCACAAATCTCAAGCGCCGGCTTCTTTGTACACAGTAACTGGCGCCAGCGCACTGCCCAAGAACGCTTATCGTAGGCTGACTTATCTCCCTTGCTGATAGCCGGTTATCTGCCTTGGGTTGGTTATGAGTGTGTGTGTGTGCTTACCTGTGGCTCCACTGCTGTTCTTCACTAAAGGCAGGCTAACGCGTTTTTTTTTTAAATCACATATTTTTATCTGGTGTATCTTGCTGAATATTTACACCTGATTTTTCTTCCCTGTTGAAAAAGGAATAGGGGCCTGGGGTTTGGAGTTTGTTGCAGCAGATGTTAGGCAGACGATGGTGAGTCTGCGATGTCTGCAGCAAATGAATATAATTATGAGATTCTTTCATAGCATCTGAAAAATGTAAAGTTGTGCTTCTTTCTGCTCTGCTGTTTCTGTCCCTTCTTCTTCTTCTTCTTCTTCTTCTTCTTCTTCTTCTTCTTCTTCTTCTTCTTCTTCTTCTTCTTCTTCTTCTTCTTCTTCTTCTTCTTCTTCTTCTTACTGCATTGAACATATAGTCATCCTCCTTTGGGGTGCAATTTTTCGTTATTTGAAGCCCTACTCTGGCTTTTTCCAGGGGGCGCAATATAGCCCGGGCATAAATAAGGCCAAAAGACTGAACACTGTTTCTGGGACCTCTCCATGGGTGATCCTCATCCATATGGTGGCACTTTGTGTCATCGGGTATTTATCGCTTGGGTGATGTCCTGGTGGGGTAAAAAAAAAAAAAGAAAAGATAGATAGATAGAGATTCTTCTTCTTTAGGTTTCTCTACATCGGATTCTTTGTTATTTTTCTTCTGCCCTGTGTTATCCTGCATTGTGTAGTTCTGCCTTGACTCTGGGAGGTGTCGGAGGCTGCGTGGTCTCGAGGCATGGTGTCGGACTTGAGTGCTAGGGGTTCAGGGTTCAATCTCTGGTAAGCGCTGGGATTTTTTTCATGTGGACTTGGACTTACAGTAATTCCCAATGGTCTCTGGGTAGTGAGATCTTACGCCAGTGTGTATTGTTGCGCACGTAAAATCCCTTAGCTGTTTGAATTTAAAAAAAATTGTAGCATAACAGCGCTGTCGGTGCAAACTGTGGAGAAAAATCTACCCAAAGTAGTTCAGGGTCCTCGCCGGTGCTACAGAGCCTGTGCACTAGGCTGGACTTTTTTGGACTCGGATTTGAGTTAGAAGAAGAACTGAGCACTTATCCGTTGTTCAAAACCTTAAAACGTCTGCCTTGACTTCACCTGACTTGACTTCTTTTGCCTTGACTTCTTCTGCCTTGACTTCTACCTTGACTTCTTCTGTCTTGACTTCTTCTGTCTTGACTTCTTCTACCTTGACTTCTTCTGCCTCGACTTCTTCTGCCTTGACTTCTTCTGTCTTGACTTCTTCTGTCTTGACTTCTTCTGTCTTGACTTCTTCTACCTTGACTTCTTCTGCCTTGACTTCTTCTGCCTTGACTTCTTCTGTCTTGACTTCTTCTGTCTTGACTTCTTCTGCCTTGACTTCTTCTGCCTTGACTTCTTCTGTCTTGACTTCTTCTGTCTTGACTTCTTCTGCCATGACTTCTTCTACCTTGACTTCTTCTGCCTTGACTTCTACCTTGACTTCTTCTGTCTTGACTTCTTCTGTCTTGACTTCTTCTGTCTTGACTTCTTCTGTCTTGACTTCTTCTGTCTTGACTTCTTCTGTCTTGACTTCTTCTACCTTGACTTCTTCTGCCTTGACTTCTACCTTGACTTCTTCTACCTTGACATCTTCTGTCTTGACTTCTACCTTGACTTCTTCTGTCTTGACTTCTTCTGCCTTGACTTCTACCTTGACTTCTTCTGTCTTGACTTCTACCTTGACTTCTTCTGTCTTGACTTCTACCTTGACTTCTTCTGTCTTGACTTCTTCTGCCTTGACTTCTACCTTGACTTCTTCTGTCTTGACTTCTTCTGCCTTGACTTCTTCTGTCTTGACTTCTTCTACCTTGACTTCTTCTGTCTTGACGTCTTCTACCTTGACTTCTTCTGTCTTGACTTCTTCTACCTTGACTTCTTCTGTCTTGACTTCTTCTACCTTGACTTTTTCTGTCTTGACTTCTTCTGTCTTGACTTCTTCTGTCTTGACTTCTTCTACCTTGACTTCTTCTGTCTTGACTTCTTCTGTCTTGACTTCTTCTGCCTGAACTTCTTTTACCTTGACTTCTTCTGTCTTGACTTCTTCTGTCTTGACTTCTTCTACCTTGACTTCTTCTGTCTTGACTTCTTCTGTCTTGACTTCTTCTACCTTGACTTTTTCTGTCTTGACTTCTTCTGTCTTGACTTCTTCTGTCTTGACTTCTTCTACCTTGACTTCTTCTGTCTTGACTTCTTCTGTCTTGACTTCTTCTGCCTGAACTTCTTTTACCTTGACTTCTTCTGCCTTGACGTCTTCTGTCTTAACTTCTACCTTGACTTCTTCTACCTTGACTTCTTCTGTCTTGACTTCTTCTGTCTTGACTTCTTCTGTCTTGACTTCTGCCTTGACTTCTACTGCCTTGACTTCTTCTACCGTGACTTCTTCTACCTTGACTTCTTCTGTCTTGACTTCTACCTTGACTTCTTCTGCCTTGACTTCTTCTGCCTTGACTTCTACTGCCTTGACTTCTTCTACCTTGACTTCTTCTACCTTGACTTCTTCTACCTTGACTTCTTCTGTGTTGACTTCTTCTACCTTGACTTCTTCTGTGTTGACTTCTTCTGTCTTGACTTCTTCTGTCTTGACTTCTTCTGTCTTGACTTCTACCTTGACTTCTTCTGTCTTGACTTCTTCTGTCTTGACTTCTTCTACCTTGACTTCTTCTGCCTCGACTTCTTCTGCCTTGACTTCTTCTGTCTTGACTTCTTCTGTCTTGACTTCTTCTGTCTTGACTTCTTCTGCCTTGACTTCTTCTGCCTTGACTTCTTCTGTCTTGACTTCTTCTGTCTTGACTTCTTCTGCCTTGACTTCTTCTACCTTGACTTCTTCTGCCTTGACTTCTACCTTGACTTCTTCTGTCTTGACTTCTTCTGTCTTGACTTCTTCTGTCTTGACTTCTTCTGTCTTGACTTCTTCTGTCTTGACTTCTTCTGTCTTGACTTCTTCTACCTTGACTTCTTCTGCCTGACTTTCTACCTTGACTTCTTCTACCTTGACTTCTTCTGTCTTTGACCTTGACTCTCTGTCTGACTTCTTCTTGACTTCTTCTGTCTTGACTTCTTCTGCCTTGACTTCTTCTGTCTTGACTTCTTCTGTCTTGACTTCTACCTTGACTTCTTCTGTCTTGACTTCTTCTGCCTTGACTTCTACCTTGACTTCTTCTGTCTTGACTTCTACCTTGACTTCTTCTGTCTTGACTTCTACCTTGACTTCTTCTACCGTGACTTCTTCTACCTTGACTTCTTCTGTCTTGACTTCTACCTTGACTTCTTTTACCTCAACTTCTTCTGTCTTGACTTCTTCTGTCTTGACTTCTTTTACCTTGACTTCTTCTGTCTTGACTTCTTCTGTCTTGACTTCTTTTACCTTGACTTCTTCTGTCTTGACTTCTTCTGTCTTGACTTCTTCTGCCTTCACTTCTTTTGCCTTAACTTCTTCTGCCTTGACTTCTTCTGTCTTGACTTCTACCTTGACGTCTTCTAACTTGACTTCTTCTACCTTGACTTCTTCTGTCTTGACCTCTACCTTGATTTCTTCTACCTTGACTTCTTTTGTCTTGACTTCTTCTACCTTGACTTCTTGTTCCTTGACTTCTTCTGTCTTGACTTCTACCTTGACTTCTACCTTGACTTCGGCCTTCACTTCGGCCTTGACTTCTTCTGCCTTGACTTACTTTCTTGACTTCTTCTGCCTTGACTTTTACCTTGACTTCTTGTTCCTTGACTTCTTCTGTCTTGACTTCTTCTGTCTTGACTTCTTCTACCTTGACTTCTTCTGTCTTGACTTCTTCTGTCTTGACTTCTTCTGTCTTGACTTCTTCTGTCTTGACTTCTTCTGTCTTGACTTCTTCTACCTTGACTTCTTCTGCCTTGACTTCTACCTTGACTTCTTCTACCTTGACATCTTCTGTCTTGACTTCTACCTTGACTTCTTCTGTCTTGACTTCTTCTGCCTTGACTTCTACCTTGACTTCTTCTGTCTTGACTTCTACCTTGACTTCTTCTGTCTTGACTTCTTCTGCCTTGACTTCTTCTGTCTTGACTTCTTCTGCCTTGACTTCTACCTTGACTTCTTCTGTCTTGACTTCTTCTGCCTTGACTTCTTCTGTCTTGACTTCTTCTACCTTGACTTCTTCTGTCTTGACGTCTTCTTCTACCTTGACTTCTTCTGTCTTGACTTCTTCTACCTTGACTTCTTCTGTCTTGACTTCTTCTACCTTGACTTTTTCTGTCTTGACTTCTTCTGTCTTGACTTCTTCTGTCTTGACTTCTTCTACCTTGACTTCTTCTGTCTTGACTTCTTCTGTCTTGACTTCTTCTGCCTGAACTTCTTTTACCTTGACTTCTTCTGTCTTGACTTCTTCTGTCTTGACTTCTTCTACCTTGACTTCTTCTGTCTTGACTTCTTCTGTCTTGACTTCTTCTACCTTGACTTTTTCTGTCTTGACTTCTTCTGTCTTGACTTCTTCTGTCTTGACTTCTTCTACCTTGACTTCTTCTGCCTTGACTTCTACCTTGACTTCTTCTACCTTGACATCTTCTGTCTTGACTTCTACCTTGACTTCTTCTGTCTTGACTTCTTCTGCCTTGACTTCTACCTTGACTTCTTCTGTCTTGACTTCTACCTTGACTTCTTCTGTCTTGACTTCTACCTTGACTTCTTCTGTCTGACTTCTTCTCTTGACTTCTACCTTGACTTCTTCTGTCTTGACTTCTTCTGCCTTGACTTCTTCTGTCTTGACTTCTTCTACCTTGACTTCTTCTGTCTGACTTCTTCTACCTTGACTTCTTCTGTCTTGACTTCTTCTACCTTGACTTCTTCTGTCTTGACTTCTTCTACCTTGACTTCTTCTGTCTTGACTTCTTCTGTCTTGACTTCTTCTGTCTTGACTTCTTCTACCTTGACTTCTTCTGTCTTGACTTCTTCTGTCTTGACTTCTTCTGTCTTGACTTCTTCTGTCTTGACTTCTTCTGTCTTGACTTCTTCTGTCTTGACTTCTTCTACCTTGACTTCTTCTGTCTTGACTTCTTCTGTCTTGACTTCTTCTACCTTGACTTCTTCTGTCTTGACTTCTTCTTCTGACCTTTGACTTCTTCTGCCTTGACTTCTTCTGTCTTGACTTCTTCTGTCTTGACTTCTTCTGTCTTGGGTTCTTCTTCTGCCTTGAGTTTTCTTCTGTCTTGACTTCTTCTTCTTGACTTCTTCTTACCTTGACTTCATGTCTTGACTTCTTCTGTCTTGACTTCTTCTACCTTGACATCTCTTCTTGACTTCATCACTCGTTCTTCTGTCCTGACTTCTTAATCTTGACTTCTTAATCTTGACTTATCGTTTTGACTTCACCCCCTTGACTTCTTCTTCTTGACTTCTTATTCTTGACTTCTAAGGGGACCTTGAACTTCTTCTGGGTGACTTCTTCTACCTTGACTTCTTCTACCTTGACTTCTAGGGACCTTGACTTCTTCGGTTGACTTCTTGTGACTTCTTCTGTTTGACTTCTTCTGTCTTGACTTCTTAGGTCTTGACTTTGGCATGTTTGAGAAGTCTGCAGCAAAAGGTAGGTAGGTAAGTTATACATATTTCACAATTTCACACAAGCAATAAACACCCCGTGACACAAAGTGCCACCATGCGGATGATGATCACCCGTGGAGAAGTCCCAGAAACCAGGTTCAGCCGTTAGGCCATGTTTCAGGCCTGGCTATATTTAGGACCCGCGACAAAAGCCGGGGGGGGGGGGGGGAATGCTTCACCTTGATAACTAAAAATTGCATCGCACATGGGGACGATGCATTAATCTGCTGCAGCAAAAAGATATAATTTTGATCACCACTGCATCTGAAATGTTTAAGTTTATGCTGCTTTGCCTCTTCTCCTCCTTGTCCTTCTTCTCATCGTTCTCTTCCTTCTCCTCACTATTATCTAACAATCACCACTATCTTATCTTTCGTCTCCTCCCCTTCTCAATCTTCTTTTTTTCCTCATCTATCTTTATCTTCACCTACTCATCTCCCACACCCCTTCTCCTCTATCTTCACTTCTTTTTCATTTCATCTTTGTTCCCCTCTCCGCAAGGAGCAGAGAGCAGACAAGGTTCATGTTCGTCATTGTCTGGTCGTCTTGTTCTTAGACGTTTCATATCTATTGTAGATACTAAAGAACAGTTACAAGCTTGGGCTCTCATGAGAAAACCTGGGTTTAAATCCTCGGTATGGCTGGCAATGCTTTATTGTAGAGGAAACAACAAACAATTCTCCCTTTTTTTCGAGTATCTGTTTATTCGAGTCATATTTTTCACACATAATGTTCAATGTATTTGCCATTCAGCACATTTTATGTATATAGATATAGACGCACACACACACACACACACAGACCCACACACACACACGCACACACACACACACATATATAGATATAGACGCACACACACACACATATATATATAGATATAGACGCACACACATATATATATATATATAGATATAGACGCACACACACACACACACATATATATATATAGATATAGACGCACACACACACACACACACACACACATATATATATATATATTATATATATATATATATATATATATATATATATATATATATATATATATATATATATATACGCACATACACACAGACACACACACACACACACACACAGATATATATAAGGTAGCTAGGTTATACCTGCAGAATGGAGGATGGCAGAGTCCTAAGGACATCCTTTATGGTGAATTAAAGGCGGGTAGAAGATGTCGAGGCTGACCTCTACTACGGTATAAAGATGTGTGCTAGCGGGACATAAATGAGACAGGTATTGAGATGGACATATGGGAACAAAATGCCATGGACCGTGTTGTGTGGGGAGGGCATATCAGAAAGGGAATGAGAGTGAAGGAAGAAATTATTGCACAAAGGATGAGAGACTGAGCGTCTGAGCAGAAACGGATTAAACACAAATGTTGACAACAATAGTCCTGAAATCCCATGCTATCATTGTGAGAGACTTTTCTTGACACGGGCGGGTCTTTCTTGTCACACTCGCCATCGCCATTGGATGTGAGTCGCCTGCCTCCTCATAGCACAATATAACTTTCGAAAGACGGAAAGGTGCCAATCAATCATCATATATATTATTTTTTAATTACTGACTTAGTCGCTCCTCTTCTACCTTGGGGTGTAGAGGTTTGCCAGAAAGATCGTCAGAATTCTCTATTAGCAGTTTTTTTTACTGGCTTTGTTCCATTCCAGTCCTCTATCATTCAGGGACTGTCGGATGTTGTCTTCTCAGCGAACCCTGGGTCGCTTTGAAGGTGTGGTTCTCTTGTTCTTGGCCTCCCATGCCTGTCATTGCAGTCTTTTCTCTCCCGTTCTAGATACATGTTCAAACCTATGGTAACTGTGAGTGATCCACTCGAGTTTGTAATTCCTGGGGTTCAAGTTCCTGAAGTATGGCCTGAATGTGAACTTCTTGTCACTGGACCAGTATTTCTCAGATATTCTTATTTCTGAGACCCGAAGCTGCCTTCTGTGAGCTGTTGTCATTAGCACTTAGTTACAGCTGTGTGTTTGTGTCTGTGTGTGTGTGAGTGTGTGTGTTAATGTGTGTGTCTGTGTGTGAGTGTGTGTGAGAGTGTGTGTGAGTGCGTGTGAGTGTGTGTGAGTGTGTGTGTTAATTGTGTGTATGTATGTGTTTATGGGGCGGCGTCCGTGGCTAAGGCGTTGCGAGTCCGACTCGTGAGCCAGCATACCGCGATCGAAACCCACTGCAGGCTGCGTGGATTTTTGTCGTGGTATGGGACGTCGCAGGTCGACGCAGCCTAAAATGGGTACCAGGATGAGCTGTCCTGGGAAAGTAAAGACAGCCGGCGTAATGCTGACCACATTACCCACAGAGTGCTGATGGTCTGTAAAAAATATGGGACGCTCTGCCCATATGCCCGATGCGCCGAAAGGAGCGAAAAGGGATCTTTACTTTACTTTACTTATGTGTTTATGTGTTTATGTATGTGTGTGTAGTGTGTGAGTGTGTGTATGTGAGTGTGACTGTATGTGTGTGAGTATGTGTGTGAGTGTGTGTGTGTGAGTGTTAATTGTGTGTATGTGTGTGTGTGTGAGTGTGAGTGAGTGTGTGTGTGTTGTATATTTGTGTGTATGTGTTTGTATGTGTTTGTGTGTGTGTGTGTGTGTGTGCATGTATGTGTGTGTATGTGTGTGTGTGTGTGAATGTGTGTGTGTATGTGTGTGTGTGTATGTATGTGTGTATATGTGTGAGTGTGTGTATGTGTGTGTGTATGTGTGTGTATGTGTGTGTGTGAGTGTGTTTATATGTGTGAGTATGTGTGTGTGAGTATGTGTGTGTGTGCATCGACACTTGAACAAGGCTGAGGTCTTTAAGCTCCCTAGCCTCTGAAAATGTGTAAAGTTGCCGACGACCCCCCCCCCCCCCCCCGTCCCCCCCCCCTTAAGACCCGTTCACGCTTCCCGGCACATCTGCATACTTTGTAAATCTGATCTAGGTCAGAGGGTGTCACGTTGTACTGCTTTCTTCGAAAAGAGTCTCTTGTGTGACCTAGGATGAAGCTGTGGGTAAAAAAAAAAAAGGGGGGGGGGAGGAATTGGGGGTTGGGTTGGGGCCGGGGTCGTTGAAAGCTGTGTCGTCATGTAGTCTAGAAGACGTGAACATCGGCGCTGATGTCATTGAAGGGAAGACATCGTGACAACCCTGTGACGTAGAAGAGTCTGAGAAAGCATGAATGAAAGGTCAGGTAGTGTGTACGGGAAACGTGAACCGGACCAGAAATTCAAATTCAATGGGTTACAATAGTGCTATGAGCAACAGGATACGACAATAACATTATAATATCTGTGAAATAACCAGGAAACTAATGATGAGTTGTCAGGGGTCCAAGGAGTTAATCTGGGTTATCAGTGTGTGTCAGCTTGACCCGCGGCAAAGCCTAACGCAGTGAAGTGCAGGTTTGTGTTGAAGAGCGACCACGCCCACTCACTTCATAGAACATACACGTCTGTCTTGTAATGCGGTCATGGGAGAGATGCACTGCTTCGGCTTTCTGTGTTTTCCTCGAATATAAAAGCCACCCGAAAAAAAAAATCAATAAATGAATCAGTGGATTAAGGACTAACACGATTTGTGTGTGTGTGGTGTGTGTGGTGTGTGTGGGATGTGTGTGTGTGTGTGTGTGGTGTGTGTGTGTGGTGTGTGCATGTGCGTGCGCGCGTGCGTGCGTTCCTTTGTGTGTGTGTGTGTTTGTGTGTGTACTACCGATCCCCCTATCGGCAGCTTTTTAAGCATAATTTATGTCTTCAGTGGGACTGTAATAGACACTTAAATGTAAATACTTGCCACAATTTGTTTCAACAGACATATTGTTTAAAACGTCATCCTCTTAATGTAGCAGGTCCTCTGCAGAACGTCGCTCTCATCACGGTCTGCCTGAAATAAACTCGGTCTCCTGCCAGCTCTCCCGCCTCATTCACTTTCATACTCAAGGAGTCATTTATTTCCTGTGCTAATCTTCGTGTTGGCCGGCCCCTGCCCCACCTCCCTGGTACCATGCTTTCTGCTATAAATTTTTTCCAATCCGTCGTATGACCAAAATATTTCAGCTTCTGAGACAGGATGTAACGATACATAATCTGAGAACTAATAAAAGTGAAGTAAAGGTCCCTTTTCCCCGCCTTTTAGATGTATAGGGAATATAGGGCTAGACCTATATTTTTTATAGACTAATCGGCACTTGGTAGGTGTGGTCAGCATCACGCCGGCCGCCTTTACTTCCAAGGACTCCACCTGGTCCCCACTTCCCACTGAGTCGACGTGGGAGTTAAGGTCATTTTTTGAAATCGGAGAACTATTATCATTAGTAAAGTAAAGGATTCTTTTCCACGCCCTCGGGCGTATTGGGCATATAGGGCTAGACTTATATTTTATAGACTTATCATCACCAGGATGGTGATGTATTTAGCGTAACACTGACTGCTTTTCTTAGCAGCACTGCGTTGAGATACTTCAGACTCATGATTGAGTTAGAAGTAGAACGGAGCACTTATAAATTACATCCGTGTGCCATGGTGTTCTTCCGTTAAATAAACACATAAACATTTATTTTTGATTTTTTTAATATAAACGTACTGCAAAAGTACGCCCTAGTTAGTATAAATAAATGGAAATAAATATTTTTTTTTACATATTATTGTTGTAAGTAAATCTAGATTTGTGAATAAACAAAAAAAGATCCCCAGTAAGTAGGGCGTCGTTAAAATTAAAAATTCTCTGTCGATTTCCAGGTACCCTATTTTTGGGAGATAAATGGAAACACTGCCTCATAAGAAACATGTCGTAAAAGCCCACTAATTAGATGCTTGCTGACATAGGCTGCTTTGGGATTAGAGACGCACATATCGCAGCTTCACCAGAGTTCACAGCACAAAGTGCCAGCGGCCTTTTAAAGAAGATGATTTAGGTGCTGCTGAAGAAATAGAAGTAGTAGAAGAAGAAGTAGTAGAAGTAGTACTAGTTGTGTAGTAGTAGTAGTAGTAGTAGTAGTAGTAGTAGTAGTAGTAGTAGTAGTAGTAGTAGTAGTAGTAGTAGTAGCAGTAGTAGTAGCAGTAGTAGTAGTAGTAGTAGTAGTAGTAGTAGTAGTAGTAGTAGTAGTAGTAGTAGTAGTAGTAGTAGTAGTAGTAGTAGTAGTAGTAGTAGTAGTAGTAGTAGTAGTAGTAGTAGTAGTAGAAGTAGTAGAAGAAGAAGTAGTAGTAGTAGTAGTAGTAGTAGTAGAAGTAGTAGTAGAAGAAGAAGAAGAAGAAGAAAAAGAGAAGAAGAAGAAGAAGAAGAAGAAGAAGAAGAAGAAGAAGAAGAAGAAGAAGAAGAAGAAGAAGAAGAAGAAGAAGAAGAAGAAGAAGAAGAGAAGAAGAAGAAGAAGAAAAGAAGAAGAAGAAGAAGAGAAGAAGAAGAAGAAGAAGAAGAAGAAGAAAGAAGAAGAAGAAGAAGAAGAAAGAAGAAGAAGAAGAAGAAGAAGAAGAAGAAGAAGAAGGAAGAAGAGAAGAAGAAGAAGAAGACAGCAATTAAATGTGTGAAGAATCCCGGTATTGAAGAAGACTGGCAGAAGAACGAAGAAGAAGAAGAAGAAGAAAAGAAGAAGAAGAAGAAGAAGAAGAAGAAAGAAGAAGAAGAAGAGAGAAGAAGAAGAAGAAGAAGAAGAAGAAGAAAAGAAGAAGAAGAAGAAGAAGAAAAGAAGAAGAAGAAGAAGAAGAAGAAGAAGAAGAAGAAGAAGAAGAAGAAGAAGAAGAAGAAGAAGAAGAAGAAGAAGAAGAAGAAGAAGAAGAAGAAGAAGAAGAAGAAGAAGAAGAAGAAGAAGAAGAAGAAGAAGAAGAAGAAGAAGAAGAAACAGCAGCAGCAGCAATTAATGTGTGACTCCATCTTGTTTTCGGGAATCCCGGTAGCGACAGGAGTGTTCTCGTGTGGTTAGCAGGATACTGGAAACCACAGAGAGAACACCATAGACCGTTGCCAGAGATCTTGTCTGCCCACCCAAAGATAAGTCGGATATTAACATTTAGGACCTGTTCACATTTCCCGGCCCATCTACACTCTTTCTCAGTATGATCAATGTCAGAAGGGTGTCATGTTGTACTGCTTTCTTCGAAAAAAATCTCTCGTGTGTGACCAATGCTCAGGCTGTGGGTAGGAAGGGAGGTTTGGGTTAGGGCCAGTTCTAGATGTTCTGGGGTCGTTGAAAGCTGTGTCGTCAATTGCGACATCGGCGCTGAATGTAATTGGAGGCAAGACAACGTGACACCCCTCCGACGTAAAAGAGTCTGAGAAAATGTGAATGAAAGGTCATACTATGTGTCAATTGGCCGAGAAACGTGAACAGGAGCAACATTTGACAAGGAACCTCCGGTCGAACCAACCAAATATGGGGACCAGGAATGTGAAGAAGCAGTAAACACGATAGCAGCGGCTGGCTGGACGGTTAAGATGTCTGGGCTTTTATGCGAGAGAAACGAGTTCGAGTTTAATTTTTTTCTGGAAAGAAAAAGGAAAAGAGGGGGGGGGGGGGGATGCAGACATAAAATTCTAATCCGCATAGAGCCCTGTTACCTTGGGAAAGGGGGGGGGGGGTTTTACATCATAATTCGCACAGCCCTATGCTCAAAGACTCAACATCTAAACTGTTACAATGTTTAATACAGACATTAAAAGGGGAGGGGGGGGGGGAGATCTAACATCATAATACGCGGAAAAAAGGGGGGGGGGGACTAAATACCGGAGGCATGGTGTTAACCCCATCACTCATCAAGTGCCAATTTCCAATAAACAGATACTAGACAAAACGCAAAATAGAAGTCTGCGTACAATTCTGGGAGCCATAAAATCTACACCTATTGTAGAAATGGAAAAGGCAGCCAACATCATCCCCTTAGAAGAAAGAAGAAGGACAAAAGCAATTCTACATGCTGAAAAAATGAAGAGAATGTTAAACCACCCATTACAACGAAAAATTGGCAGCCAGGACAAAAACAGAATAAAGCGCACAAGCCTAAACCATCTAACGAAGGAATTTGGAAAGTCATTCTCTTCACTACTTAAACCAACAATGTACACCTGAAGAGCTATCTTTCGATCTCTGGGACTCCGAATTATTGACACTCAATGTGTCAACATCCATCCCGAACCTGGGAAACAAAGATGCTGAGCCCCGCTTTTAGTGAGAAAGCACTCACAATGGAACACCTCAAACAACATGTTTCCCACAGGACAGCTGGACAAGAATCTACACGGATGGATCAGCAAAAGACGGCAACTACGATGGTGGGGTTTAATTTTTTACAGTCTTGGGAATATTGTGTTTGTTGGTCTAAATAAAACCCAGATGCCACTACTGTGTACCCTAGCAGCCCCCACCGGACGAACTTGCTCTAACTACAAGGCAGAACTCTCAGCCCTATTGATGGCAGCACAGTATATGAACAATCTGCAAATCACCGCAGGCAGGATAGTTTTTCTCACTGACTCACTGTCAGCTGTACAGGCCCTTGAGTCCAAACCTACCGACAGCACACTACAAAGTATAACACAGGAACTTGCTATGTTTTGTCAAATAAGCAGAAATTCACTTACAGTGGATTCCGGTCACTCACTGCGGCATCAAAGCAATGAAAGCGCAGATGCCTTTAGCCGAAGGAAGGCAAGTAACAAACTACAGACCTACCAGCCACTATCTTTTCCAGAAGTCAAAACTCTCATTAAGAGAAAATCAGAAACAGACTGGAAAAACAACACTAGTTATGACTACGGAAAAGATTTTTCTGAGGCACTTGACAGAACAGACCAAGTCACAGTTTTTCGCTTACGCACTGGACACAGCAGACTCAATAAACACTCCTATAAATTAGGTATGGCCAACAGCTCTCTGCCAGTGCCTTCGTGTGAACAGACTCCAGAACATTCGTGCAAGACTGTCCTCTCCTGGCGGAGCTGCGGAGCGACATATGGCTAACATCCCAGTAGAACTGACAACTAAGGGGGGGGTGGACCTAAGAGACCTTGAAAAGACATGATGTTTATGACCCACAGTGGATTATGCGCATGACCAGAGATCGCTGAAGAAGAAGAAGAAGAGCCAATTTCTTGAAAACATTATCCACCTTCAGCAGTTGCGTAACATATCAGTTCTCCTTTCTCTCTTTAACAGATTTTTAACAGAAAATCCTTTCTCCTTTAAATCCTTTAAAAACGAGAAACATAAAGAACGCCACAGATCGTCAGCTGTAATGGATGTAAGCGGCTTTTGAGCCGCGAATTACACGGAATTTGCCAGAAAAGTGTATTTGCCATCTTTTCAAACATCGAGCACTGTTTCTGGAAATCTGTTTGTAACCCTTGAGTATTGCCAGTACATGAAAGGAAGATTACAACTGCAGAGACGGATATATATTTGCTTTCTCACTTCCATGTTTGACAACCTGTCTGCCTGCTTCTCTTCTGTGTAGTAAATTTAATTAATATATATATATATATATATATATATATATATATATATAGACAACTTATCACAGACATCAGAAGGAGACAGTCATCATTTTTCGGCCATGTTATGAGAAGAGGGAAAATAGAACATGTTGTGACCACTGGAAAGATCTGTGGAAGGAGAGATAGAGGAAGACAACAAGAGAAGATGCTTGACAGTCTTGTTGCATGGCATGGAGGTGTGTCGGCACACGAACTGATACATGCTGCAGGAGATCGTAGATTATGGAAAGGTATGATCGCCCACGCCAGTCGGCAAGGCACCTGATGATAAAGATGGCATATATATCCCCGAATCTGTTACCTTCTAGTTTAGCCAAGCGTTTCTAGTAAGAGACGAAGCTTGTTTGCAACTATTCTCTACATAACATTCGAAAAATTCAGTCTGTAAGTTCTAGGATACCCCCCCCCCCTTTTTCGCCCCCCCCCGCCCCCCACTTCCCACCCCCGAAACCCCTTAACGTATAGCGGCTGACGACACCAGCTCTGTTTTGGTTCTTTTTCCCTTTTTTTAAAGGTTTTTGCAGAGCGCTTTTGTCTGGCTAGACCCCTTTTCATATCATTTTCTTGCATTCTGATTACGGTTGCAGATTCAGTCATCACCTAATTCTCGCAAACGTTTTACTAGGTCAATAGCGTGTCCCCTCTACATAGTAGCTTCACCTGCAAGCCTATCGAATGTTTAAAAAGAAAAAAAAAAAAAAGCAAAGATCCCTTATTACGCCTAAAGCGCATTGGGTATATGTGCAAAGCGTCCTATATTTTTACCGACCAATCGGCACTGGATGGGTAATGTGGTCAGCATTACGCCGGCCGTCTTTACTTCCCCAGGACAGCCATCCTGGTACCCATTTTAGGCTGGGTCGACCTGCGACGCCCCATATCGGATGTTTAAATCAGCACTAATTACTGGCATTATGAGTAGCAATAGACTGCAATGGTTGAAGCATATAGAGAAAATAGTAGATAACAAAAAAACACTGCTAACACACAAGTTGTCAGTGCGAGTAGACCGCTAGGCAGACCAAGAAGTAGGTGAGGAGATAGTATCGAGGCAGACGTACAAACAATTGAAGTGGTCAACTGGAAACATGAAATAAATGTACGTAGCAGAGAACCCCTAAGGACTTGGGATGTTACAGAAGAATAAGAGGAAGAAGAAGAACAATAACAACAACAATAACAACAACAACCACTACCACAACAACAAGAGCAAGAACATGAAGAAAAAGAAGAAGAATGCTATTCTTAACACATTACTTATCGAGTGCTGGCATTATTTAATCTATATTCCTAGACGCGTGGACCACTCGCCTTTAATTTCACAAGGAAATGGAATTAGAAATGATAAAAATTGTTTGGGAAATAAATCACAACAGATTCTGAAATGTCTATGAAATACGGTGTTTATACAATTTACGGAGTGCTCTTCAAGGTATAGAAACTGATCCTTAAATTTACAGGCAGATGGGATTAGAAATTAGAACTATGAAAAATAGGATTGTGATCCTAAATACGTTAGAACTGAGTGCATGAGCTCGTCTTACATTCTGACCTTTGCATCATATTTCGCACTTTTACATCATCATCACATTATCCTCATCATCATCATCATCATCATCATCATCATCATCATCATCATCATCATCATCATCATCATCATCATCATCATCATCATCATCATCATCATCATCATCATCATCATCATCATCCTCCTCATCATCATCATCATCCTCATCATCATCATCATCATCATCATTATCATCATCATCATCATCATCATCATCATCATCATCATCATCATCATCATCATCATCATCATCATCATCATCATCATCATCTCATCATCATCCTTATCAATTTCCAGTTTTCGATTGATTGTTTGGTAGGCAGCAATGGCTTATGTCATTCCGTGGCGATAAAGAAAGTCTGTAATGTCATTTAATTTCCTCCATAATATTCCAGCGAGGAGCGGCAAGCCGAACGGTTATAACGCTGGGCGCTCAAGCGGAAGACCCAGGTTTAAATCCTTGGTAAAGCTGAGGATTGTTTTCTGTCACGGGGTAAAAAAATCCTCACCCACACAGTTATGGCGAGAGCACTAGTACACGCGGCCGTAAATCCTCAGGCTCAAAGATTAGTTGCGTATCCTTTACAGGATGCTGCAGAGCCATCCCCAGCAGCCCCTGGCTGTTGTGTGGTTTCGCTAGGCAAATTTACGTCCAGTAGGTTGCCATTACCTCTCAACGGTCGGCCCCCTGATACCACTGTCGAAACCAACGCAGGGCGCATGGCCCGCAGCTGGGATCGAACCCAGGCACCCTGGCATTACGAAGCGTTCGCATCGACTTAGCCACAGTGCCGACCAGGCTCAAAGACATACCGCAAAAGTTCTAAAATAAAGGCAGTTTTAAGAAAGAACAAACACTCCAACAATAACAGTTAAATAAAAAATACCCGCTAGGTTTGCAGGACCTGTCGTAGCATTAACATTTTTTTAACACGCTGGGCACTTTTAACACGCTGTCAAAACTTTAAATCTGCGACGTTTAGAATGCATTTAGGGGCCGTGTTAGCGCAATCGATAGGAGACTCGCTTTCAAATCCAGCTACGACTCGTTGCAGCTCACGGCTGGGGTTCGAAACCGGACGGTTCCTAGGGTTACGCCAGCCTCAAGGAAATTGATACCAGAGTTAACACTCTAGGGGAATCGGAGAAACGTCGCTGTAGCTACGTAGTTTTGTGCGGACGGCGCACAGGCGGACAGTTTCATATCAGCTGTCCGTACTGGTGGCAGAGAATTTATGGTTTATAACCGTGGGCAATGACGCTGGTTCACATCTTCCGACTTTACCTTTCTCTTTTAGCATGCATTTGTCATCTCAGACATGAACTACCCACCCACAATGCACTAGATGTTACCAGATAACGTCACCCACCGAATGCTGATTGGTCAGCATTATATGCCTGATAACACAGAAAGGGTCCTTTTTAACTATACTAGGGGGCTGCGTGGTCTCGAGGTATGGTGTCCGCCTCGAGTGCTAGAATTTCCAGGTTCAATCCCCGGTAAGGGCTGGGATTTTTTCACGTGGACTTGGACTTCTTGTAATTTCCCTGGTCATGGTGTAGTCAGATTGGACGCCCGTGTGCATTGTTGCGCACGTAAAAAATCACTTGGTAATTGACAAGATTAGACTCACGGCCCTGTCAAGGCAAAAAGTTTGAGTGAAAAATCTACCAAAAGTAGGATCCTTGCCGTGCTACAGAGCCTGTGGACTGTGCAAAGCTTCATCGGACTCAGACTTGAGTCAGAAGAAAGAACGGAGCACTTATTGGTTACTACCCGTGTATGATTATGTTGATTTATTGTTCAAACCCCAAACTTGAATTATAGGAGTGAATGGAGTTTCTGAGATTTGCTTCTATTTGATTCTTATCCATATTTTCCTCTTCTTCATGTTCAAAGGCAGTATATTTCGGGGAAGGATAGGGGTAGGGTGGGGGGGGGGGGGGGGGGGGGGGGGGTGGGGGGGGGCAATCTGTTTGTTCGTCAACTTCCAGACTTTAGTCTTGTTTCAGAACTGGAGTTTTGCGTGTACGTCGTTTTACAGGTCTGGCTTATTTGTATGCAAATTGTTGATTCCTTCACTGTCAGTAAGAAGGCACTCGGACTTTCAACGAAACACCTCTAATTAGTCGACTGTTATGACAGGCTTATTAAGGAACGCGGGGTATATTCCTCCCACCGCCATCCCTTACAAGGAGACCGCAGAACTCAAACAGTCTGAAATCCTAGAGAGGGGAACAAATTATGAAATAAATAATATGCATTCAAGATATCAGTTTTAATTTGCAATAGATATTTGTTTGTTTTAGTGTCCAGAAGCCATGAGTTGTTAACCCTTGGGCTCGGTATTATGGATATCGCAATCTTTCGGCCTTGATTCCATTGTAAATACCGTAAATCTGGGAGAAAATGTGGCTTTTCTACCTACCCCTGGGAGTGAACCTGGACCACAAGGAGTTGGTCTCCCGGCCACCGAGCAATCCGGTTTAGCCAACTACGCTAGAGAGCCGGGCAACAGATAGTAGTAAGATCGGACCCTCCTGAGTATTGTTACGCACATAAAATATCCCTTGGCAGTTGGAAATCAAAAACATTTACCTCCTCGTATTCATTCATCAAGTCACAAACCCAGAAACTTCAGACAGTATGATAACCAAGAGAGGATGGATATGGCTTGGCCACGTTATGAGAATGAATCCTGATATACCTACCAAAACAGCTCTCAAATGGACACCAGAGGGAAAAAGAAAACAGGGGCGCCCAAAAACATAATGAAGACAAACGATGGAAAGTGACCTGAGTGCGGCATCTTTGACATGGAAAACTGCACTGAAGGTTGCACAGGACAGGAAAGCATGGAAAGTCCTCTATGAAGCCTCATGTGCCACTAGGCCTAACGAGAACTGATGATGATAATGATGATTCATTCATTCATTGTTCTGTTTGAATCCATGACCTTCAGATCCACAGACGAGAGTCTAGCCTCTTCACCAAGGCAGCTCCCTTGGTCATCAAGCCCTGACCAGAACGATGACATTCATGTGTCAACTGTCAACAGCTCAGGGGCGGCACTGAGTCCTTGTAAACTGGGGCGACAATGTGTCCCGGTCAACATGGACAACAAACACCGCTCAGAAAGGCCAACAATACACATTGAGCAAAAGGAAGGGGAAAGGGGGAAGATGAGGCCAAATCCCAGCTCAGCTAACGGCTCTATTCTATGAGCTAACTGGAGTTGGCTTAATTCTTGGCAATAGACGGAGCCGAAAGATCTGGCATGATCACAAGTGGTACAACAACAGTGTAGTGATAAAGTTTTGTAGAGATAGGAGCATTTAGCTGCTCGTCGTTCCGTTTTCAAAATATGACGAACAAATGCAGGGGTATCGACCGGCACTCAAAGATGTAAAGAAGAAGTTGGCACCTTTTGACAGACATATTTTTATAGATATATCGCTAGACATCGTCGTCTGCGACTTAGGCATTGCGAACGCGCTTCGTAATGCAGCAGTGCCGGGCTCTATCCCAGCTGCGGACCGTTTATCTTGCGTTGGTTTCGACAGTGGTACCAAGAGCTGACTGTTTAGAAAGCAACGGCAAACTACTGAACTTAAAATTTGCCTAGAAAAACCACAACAGTCTAAAAATGATGGGGTTGGTTCTGCAACGTCTTATAAAGGATACGCAACTAACTGTAGCTTATCGTTAGACAGAGATACAGACACACAGATAGACTGACTGAACGAACAAACAAATAAAAGAACACGCTTTATTTTAAGAGGGATGAGAATTGAGGACGCAGGCCCTTCTAACATTCTGACTGTTCACTCCAATCTTTGCATACAGTTATTCATTCGCACATTGTTTCATAGTTAATAATAATTAAAAAAAATGTTTACATCTAAGTAATAATAAGAAACGCCGGAATGTGCTAAATATTCTTAAATTACTGAACTTTTTTAAAGGTAAAGTAATAAATCTAATTCAAAATTGTATCAGTCTAACAGGTTGCTTAATATAAACGTTATCAACAACAATTAACTTTTAGTTACAAACACTCAATGCGTTCGACTGGCATCTTCACTTTAAAACAATAATAACTATCACTTAAACAACAAAAACATTACATACGATGGACAAACATCATATGCTTAACACACTATTAACTTTTTAAAAGTGGGGGGGGGGGGGGCATATAGTCTGTAAGTAAAGAGTAATAGTAAAGATCCCTTTTCACGCCTTAGGCGCATTGGGCATATGGAAAGAGCACTCAT
>CAJHNH020004263.1:0-24587 GCA_905116865.2 Candidula unifasciata | reverse complement strand
TCTTCTTCTTCTTCTTCTTCTTCTTCTGCGCAATCCTGCATATGAAACTGGGTGAAAACAATTTCAGGGTGGTGGAGCGTCAAGTAGCAACCCGGAGGAGAGCAAAAGGAAGGAATGAGCTAGATCGACTTGAAACAAGCCAGCGACTGTTCACACATACTAATGCTATTACCCCTCCAGGAACGCCTACTGTTCAGTAAAGTTAAATTTATTCTAACAATATTATCCAAAAGTTCTCCATCTTACCTTTGGCAATTATTTAAATATAAAGAGAGGCATGGCAAACGACTTAACACATTGCATATCTTTGAACATAGAACAAGACCTCCAGAAAACAAGCATAGCGAACTCAGTAGCTGAATTGTGCAGTCATCTTTAACCAGAAATCAAAAATGCCACAGACAACTAAACACACAATCTGAAAGTACTTGAATAATTAGATCACTACACTAAGTGTATCCCGATTTGCTTTCATGAAAGGAAAAGGTTTCACATATGCAGTATTAACAATAGAACATGTTTGCGAGAAAACCCTTGAATTGAGAATGAACTGAATATTGTGTTTGGTAAGTCTTTCATGTATTTCCAGGCGATGTGCTTTTTGTTTTTGTTTTTGTGTTCACACTTTTTGTTAAAAACTGGAAGTTATTATAGTTTTTAAAAAAGGCGCCCGTCGAACCATTCACAAGTTTGTAATTAATATTTAGGCTGAGTGGTCTCGAGGTTTAGCATCCGCCTCGAGTGCTGGAGGTACCGGGTTCAAACCCTATTGAAGGCTGCGATTTTTTCACGGAAACTTTTAGTAATATCGCCTAGTCTCTGGATAGTAAAACCGGACGCCCGTGTGTATTGCTGCGCTTGTAAAAAATCCCTTCGCAGTTGGAAATCGTAAAAGAGCAACCTAACGGCGCTGCCAAGCCAAAATTTGGAGTAAAAATCAATTTAAAGTATTCGTGATCCAGTGCAACGATGTTCGTGCGCTGTGCTAAGATTTCTAAGACTCAGACCTGAGTTACAAGTAGAAGATGCACTTATGTGTTACAGCCGTGTGCCATGAAGTTGATCTGGTAAATAAATATAAACATAAACATAATAAACGTAAACATTTAATTATTGTTGATGATGTTTACATTATGCAACCTATTAGACTTAGATTGTTTTTGGATTAGGCTAGTTGCTATACTTGTTAGAACAGTTCACTGACGTAAGTATAATTGGAGCACATTCCAGCGTTTGTAAGTAAGACTTGGATGTTGTGAACTTTTTAAAATTAACTATGTGTTGAAAAAATACGAAAAAATAACTGTACGCAAGAAGTATACTGGAAGAGCAGAATGTTAGAAAGGCCTACGTGCCCAATTGGTAACCCTTTGAAAGTAAAGTTCGTTCGTTAGTTAACTCCTGATTTATATTACCACAATTACGTCAACGCAAAAATAGACAATGGGAGATGATCCATACAATGATGTTTCTAGGGGAGATGATCCTTACAATGATGCTTCTAGGGGAGATGATCCATGCAATGATGTTTCAACCTGAATATGGATAGAGTGGACAACAAATACGCAATCCTCATCACTATTATCATCATCATCATCATCAGATAGTGGTTCTCATCGACATCAGCTGAAATAGCAGGGCTCAGGTGACTCAAGTACCCCACCCAACAACAACATAACGTTTTTTTTCTTCTTTTCAAGTCGGGAAAAGGAGAGGGAATGGGGAGGCGACGATGGGGAATGATTCTTTAAGGAGCCTAACCATTTACGGAAATTCTCCTTACAAGTATGTCTTTGTACATCTTATATGACCACGTGCATTATTACACGTGTCTACTATTTAGAACATTATTAAATTGGAAATTATTTTTATTATTTACAGTTAAAGTTAGTTGCGTTTCCCTTACAGGCCATTGCAGAAGTAGCCGCAGCATTTTGCAGCTGTAGTGGTTTTTCTAGGCAAGTTTTTGTCTAGCAGTTGGCTTTTGCTATCTGGACGGTTGGCTTTTGGATACCACTGTCGCAACGCAAGGCGCAAGGCCCGCAGCTGGGATCGAACCCGGCACCCCGGTATAACAAAGCTCGTTAGCAACGCCTAAGCCACAGAAGCCGAGATTATTATTATTATCATTATTATGATCATGATGAGCATCAGGTGAGGGGATAGACGCTTACCCGCAGATCTGAAAGTCGTGAGTTCAACTTCTCACGCAGACGGATTTTCTTCCTTTATTAAAATGACCCCGGCTGTCAGGTGGAGGCAGCCTAAAACAGGCACCAGGTAAAGTTTTAGGAAGTAAAGGCGGCCGGCGTGATGTCGACTACATCACCCGCCGAGTACCGATTGGTCTATAAAATATAGCTCTAAATGTCTAGACACAAACGCCTGTAGGCATGGGAATGGGGCACTTGGAAATGATCAGTGTCGTATTGAGGCACGGCACAACATGGGCGGCTGCAGAGGCAGGCAACCGTTTTCAGGCGGCAACATGTCTTGTTGGTGGTAGTCTGCCGGGTATAGCTGATGGAGGAGGGAGCAAAATGTCTTGTTGGTGGTAGTCTGCTGGGTTTAGCTGATGGGGGAGGAAGCTAAATGTCTTGTTGGTGGTAGTCTGCCGGGTTTAGCTGATGGGGGAGGGAGCAAAATGTCTTGTTGGTGGTAGTCTGCCGGGTATAGCTGATGGGAGAGGGAGCAAAATTTCTTGTTGGTGGTAGTCTGCCGGGTATAGCTGATGAGGGAGGGAGCAAAATGTCTTGTTGGTGGTAGTCTGCCGGGTATAGCTGATGGGTGAGGGAGAAAAATGTCTTGTTGGTGGTAGTCTGCCGGGTTTAGCTGATGGGGGAGGGAGAAAAATGTCTTGTTGGTGGTAGTCTGCCGGGTTTAGCTGATGGGGGAGGGAGAAAAATGTCTTAATTAGTTGTTGTCTGCTGGGGTTTAGCTAACGAGGGAAGGGAGCAAAATGTCTTGTTGGTTGTAGTCTGCTGGGGTTTAGCTGAGGCGGAAGGGAGAAAAATGTCTTGTTGGTGGTTGCTCGGGTTTAGCTGAGGGGGAAGACAGCTAAAAATAAATGACCAAAAGGGACATCCTAAACACAGCACTTGTTATTGTTATGTTTAGAATGACTATAATGTTGTTACAACAGAATTAGACACCTTGATTTGTTGTCACACTCAATTTGTTTGGCGGTGGGGGAGGGGGGGGGGCGCATGACTGCATACCTGACCTTAACTGCAATAATCATCATGAGAGCCAGTGCGCTTCTTGTTTATCCCTTCAGTATCATCCCCGCAGTCATCATTCTCCATATTTCTCCTTCTTGTTTATGTTTTCTCTGTGTCTGTCTTTCTAGGTGAACGTCTCTTTGTATTCGCCTAGCTCTCGTTCACAATCAACCTGTCAACTGCTAGCCTGTTTCTCAATGTATTTCAACTAACAAACCAGGATCACCAGTAAATGAACTTCACTGGCAGTGTATAGTTTACCACGATTACACCCCCCCCCCACCCCCCCCCTCCCCAGTTACATCCCTATTGTGTCAATCTATGTCATTAGAGGAAACGGGCAATCACCTTGAAGAGATGCCAACTCATGACCTAGGTAGTGGAAGAGATGTCAATACATGACCTGGCGAGAGGAAGAGATGGCAATACATGACCTGGGGAGTGGAAGAGATGCCAATACATGACCTGGGGAGAGGAAGAGATGCCAATACATGACCTGGGGACGGGAAGAGATGCCAATACATGACATGGGGAGTGGAAGAGATGCCAATACATGACCTGGGGAGAGGAAGAGATGCCAATACATGACCTAGGGACGGGGAGAGATGCCAATACATGACCTGTGGAGCGGAAGAGATGCCAATACATGACCTGGGGACGGGAAGAGATGCCAATACATGACCTAGGGACGGGGAGAGATGCCAATACATGACCTGGGGACGGAAAGAGATGCCAATACATGACCTGTGGAGGGGAAGATATGCCAATACATGACCTGGGGAGAGGAAGAGATGCAAATACATGACCTGGGGAGAGGAAGAGATGCCAATACATGACCTGGGGAGAGGAAGAGATGCCAATACATGACCTGGGAGAGAAAGAGATGCCAATACATGACATGGGAAGGGGAAGACATGCCAATACATGACATGGGGAGGGAAAGAGATGCCAATACATGACCTGGGGAGAGGAAAAGATGCCAATACATGACATGGGGAGGGAAAGAGATGCCAATGCATGACCTGGGGAGAGAAAGAGATGCCAATTCATGACCTGTGGAGTGGAAGAGATGCCAATACGTGACCTTGGGAGGGGAAGAGATGTGGTCCCTGCCTTACCTCACCATGTAATGTATGTTCCTGTTACATTCGGTGATATGATTGCAAATAACAACACGGGTTCTATTTATCACTTTTTATTCAGTACAATACTTTACCCTTTGAAAATAAAATTGCGTTCGTGTGTTCCAGTGTGCCTGTATTTCTTTGATAAAGACTTCGGTGGTAACCAACACAGATGTATGTGTGCCATTGCTTCCGCCAAGCTACGTGACACACATTCATTCCTGCCTACCGTATGCGTGCATTCTAGGGGAAATAACCTGCATAAAGTCTAGTTTCCAACCATTGAGCAGAGTTGCACACCCTATGTACAGAGAGATCAAACGGCAGGTTTCATCAACAGCAGAGGCGGGAGCCGTAGAGCTGTGACTACCCTTTCTCACTGCCTAATTAAAGGGCTGCGTGTTTTCGAGGTATGGTCTCCTGGGATTTTTTTCACGTGGACTTGTATTATTTCCACTGGTCACTGGGTAGTCAGATCGAACGCCCGTGTGCATTGTTGCGCACGTAAAAAAAAATCCCTTGACAGTGTAAATAAAAAAGAGTAGCCTAACGGCGCTGACCAGGCAAAATTTGGAGTTCAAAATCTACCTAAAGTATTTCAGGATCCTCGCCGGTGCTACAGAGCCTGTGCGCTGTGCTGAGCTTCTCCGGACTCAGACTTGAGTTAGAAGAAGAACGGAGCACTTATGGATTACTACCCATGTGCCATGATGTTGATCCGTTGTTCAAACTTCAAACTTCTCACGGCCTTCACAGTGGCTATCTGCTGGAATCTCATCCCAATAGTGGAAAGGGGAGGGGGGGGGGGAAAGGCCCTCTCGCTACGATTACCAACACTGACCTACCCTTTAGTTATAAGTTATCGGTTATGAGTTATCTGTTATGTTATCAGCTGTATTATCTGCAGAGCACTCCGGACACCACTGTGCTCAGAGTCCCGCCCCCCCCCCTTTTCCACCCCCCTTTTCAGCATATCCATCAAGGTTAGTTAGTTAGTTAGTTAGTTGGGTTATCCTCATTGCACTCCGGACATGTCCATAGGTGCTCAGATCCTCCCCTCAGTATGAACCCCAACGTCCGATGGCTAATAGTACCAGTTCTATGTTGATTAACAAGTCTTCTGGCGTAGCTGGTGTGCGTCTCGTTTTTTGCTGTGCCGATCTTAATTCCCAAGTCTGCCATTCTGGCGAGTGATGTGGATTCACTGCCACCAAAGTCCTCTATTCTTCCCATTTCTCTGAGGGCATTGATAATATCAGCATGATCCATAGGCTGACCGTCGGTAGTGATAGCGGATCCAGCCAACCTGTCAGCTCTTTCATTTCCATCGACGCCTGCGTGTCCCGAAACCAAAATAAAGGTGACTCCACGAACAGTGGACTTCTGTAATGATTCAAGCCATTGTCTTCTGAGGGAAGTCTAAACTCACGTGCATGTA
The DNA here is from genome assembly GCA_905116865.2 of Candidula unifasciata. NCBI lineage: Eukaryota > Metazoa > Mollusca > Gastropoda > Stylommatophora > Geomitridae > Candidula > Candidula unifasciata. Next base: position 18,804 of record CAJHNH020004263.1, on the reverse strand, counting down.
CTCCATTACACGGTTCAGACCCCATTCCGATGAAACTTTCACATTATACGTGAGCGAAAATAGCTAATTTGCGCTATTCGCCTCAACGGACGAAAAAGCGTACCGCCATTGTGGCTGTTTACACCGGAAGTCCCATATCCATCAAGGTATTGTGGATAACAGTTCCAGTCCATTGCTGGTTAAAAAGATTCCTTGTTGTACATCCCGTGAGCCACTCAAGCTTGGCTGTTCGATCTTCGCGTATGCTTAGCAGTGATGTCGACACACTACTCCCAAATTCTTCGGGTCGTCTTGTCTCTCTTAGAATATTAACAATGTCGAGGCGACTCACAAGCCGGCGATCTACAAAAAAATTAGAATGGGCCTTTCTTTCATTGCTAACAACCCTTGCATAACCCAGGGCAAAGATAAAGGTTACTGCACAATCAGTGGAGTTTCGCAATCACTTAGTCTACTGTGTCAGTGCGGAGACTGCCTTGACCGACCACTGAAGCATGCTTTTAGAATCACTCAGGACACACACGTGGCAACAGTTGTGTGATTCCAGTCACACGAAAGCTTGTGTCACCGCATCAACTTCATCGTCATGCAGCTTGTAGTCTTAGGGAAGACACCACTGACTTCCTGGACTGGTATACCACACCTTCACCATCCACCAGAATGATGAAAGGCTATGTCAGGCATTGTACAACAATATTCTAATGTAGGCGGATGTTCCTAGACACCTAGTCACGTCTCGGCACACTTATCTGACTTTATACTGTTGTCGTGCAGGCCTAAAGATTGTGGGTTCCAACCTGTAGCGTGGCCGATAGGGTTTCGAAAATTGACTTTGGCCTACAGGTCGACCCTGCCCACATTGGGTGCCGTTTGGGACTAAAGGCGGTCGGCCAGATGGTGAGCACGTCACCCTCTGAGGGCAGTATCATTGATTTAAATGTGGTATTATATCGTGTGCCGGTTGCCACACACCGTCAAGAGGGTCCTTGACATTTCATTTGATATGAAAAGGTCCTTGACATTTATACTAAACGTGACACGTGGTTTGAGTGGCAGCCATGTGAAGATTGTGTGGCTGGAGATTCATGGTGCCGGCTGAAGTCATATGACTGGACACTGGTCAAGGGGGATGTCGACGTGGAAAACTGAGGTGACAATGGTGATGATGATGGTGATGGCTGTAACTGATACTTCCCTAGTCCATGAATGGAGAAAACAAAAAACACGATTTCTGCTATTTAAAACACATCAGATCTACAGCTAACGCTTGGTTTTTGGAGTCAGTTCTGCTTCCGGTAAGAATAAACGAGACTTCTGGACATACGTCATCTTGGTCGTGACCTATTTTGACTTGATCAGAGGATGTGTACGAACTCTCGCCAAAAGACGTCTTGACAAAATCAGTTTGGTTTTGATTCAAACAAGATGTTCCTTCCTTCTGTGAGTCTGCTTCGTTGACAGCACATTGCTGACTTTCTTGAGCTGTGTGTCTTGAGTCCTGTGCGTCAGGAGCAGAATCTGCACACCCGGTCAAGTGTGTGTCTGTCACACTTACGTCGTCAACTCGTTTCCGGGTCAGAATGACCTTCTGAGTTCTCACTGGCTGAAGAACTGACCCCTGAGACAAGATGACCTGTGTTGATGGAAGAATGGTGCTTTCCCAAAGCACAAGTGGATTAGAGTCGACACCTGGTAAGTCGCCATGTGTTGCAGGTTTCGTGTCCACGTCAGGCGAGGCCGTATGTGTCACAGGTGAGTTCATTGACAGGTTTTTATATGCAGAATGATTAGATTCGTTTCCCTGTTCAAAACTTTCTGTTTCAGAAGAATTTCGATTTCTAGACGTGTTGCCTTTCGCCGATTTCCCTCTTTTCTTAGGTTTTCCACCGGTAGTGACAGGTGCCTTTTTACCTTTCTTTTTACCCTTCGGGTTTGGATTCTTCTTACTCTTAGCTTTCTTACTCTTTCTGGGTGCTTTAGCACGGTGACTGGAGTCTTCTCTTGGCTCCGTCGGAAGTGCCAAGCCTTTGTCGTCCGGTTCGGACGCTGGCAATCCTTTTACCATGGCACGTAGGTCGTTGTAATTTGCTTCTGGGTAGGACGGCGGCCCATCATCAGGGTACACCAGATTGTTGATGTCGGCAAGATTATCGAAAGTGGCGCTGACTTTCACGCTGCATCAAGAAAAATCAGCATGTATTAAATTCACATCTATTATGTCTGAGCATGGCATTTCATTCGTTCATTCGTTTGTTCGTTCATTCGTTAATTCGTTCGACCATTCATTTATTCATTTATTCTTTATTCTATAGCTAGCACTTGATTCATTCATTCATTCATTCATTTATTCATTCATTCATTCATTCATTCATTCATTCATTCATTCATTCATTCATTCATTCATTTATTGATCTGTTCGTCGTTTTTTCAATGACCCGTTCAGTCATTCCCTCAAGGCAAGGATTTGCTTGGTGACGTGTCGCGGCCCAGTATATATCCCCCCTCCCCCACCACCACAACCCTCCCTAATAACAAATCTAATATTTAATATTCCTCCCCCTGATCCTGGGAAACTGAACCGATAAAAACGTTTTTTCTGCCGAGCGGGGAACACCTTGGAGGATCTGTGGCTGGACAAACAAGCGACAGCTAACTCCGGTCCAGGAGATGGGTACTGCGAGGTACAACTTGGAGGATCTGTGGCTGGACAAACAAGCGACAGCTAACTCCGGTCCAGGAGATGGGTACTGCGAGGTACAACTTGGAGGATCTGTGGCTGGACAAATAAGCGACAACTAACTCCGGTCCAGGAGATGGGTACTGCGAGGAATTACCAGGGGATCTCACCGATGCTCAACACTCAAAGGAAAGACGAGACGGATATACAAATAGACAGTTACTGGCCATCGGAATTGGAACTCTTCGCTTGTTGTTGAAGATAGGGACGAAGTATATGCACCAGTCAATGTACCGGTGCCACTCTGATAGTTCGATAGTTTCACTGACTTATAATAACATGACTTGATTGTTCGTTGTTTCCATCGTAATAATCTATGAAGTGATCGTCTATCGTCATATTGTATCAACGATCACCAACAAGGACACAACACAACTTACGAATCTAGTTCCAGACCCTGCGAATTCTTCTCCATCAGCAGCTTGTATGTCAGATAGCGATGGTCAAACTCGGCAACTGTCGGCTGTGCAATACAGACAGGAAGGCGGTTACGTGTCCGGCAAAGGTGGAATATAGACAGGAAGGCGGTTACGTGTCTGGTAAAGGTGGAATATAGACAGGAAAGCGGTTACGTGTCTGGTAAAGGTGGAATACACACAGGAAGGCGGTTACGTGTCTGGTGAAGGTGGAATACACACAGGAAGGCGGTTATGTGTCTGGCGAAGGTCCGTTGTGTCTCGTTAACTGTCTTAAGTTTGTTTGTTTTCTCAGAGGTAGATTTAGGGAGATAAGGCACCAGGAAGGGAACTGACCACCTCAACTCACCTGTCGTGGCCTAAAGTGTAGTACCTCAAAAGTACAGACGACTCCGTTCTCCTTTCCAACAGTGTATAGTTTTTGAAAAACCTAATACTGACAGTCGACAAGTAACGCGGAGAATAAAATCCCTACACATCCGACTACAGCCAACCCGTATTTAGTAGCCGTCTCACGACATGGTTGTTGATAGGACACATTGGGAAGTCGGTCACACAGATACTGTCTTTGAGCTTATGTATGTAAAAGGTATAACTCCTTGTGAGGGGGCCGACCAAACAGACACTGTAGTTTGGGCTTGTGTATGTGGAAGATATTTCACCTGGTGAGGGGGCCGATCAAACAGACACTGTCTTTGGGCTTGTGTATGTGGAAGATATCTCACCTGGTGGGGGGGGGGGGCGATCAAACAGACACTGTCGTTTGGGCTTGTGTTTGTAGAAGAAATCTCACCTCGTGAGTGGGCCGATTAAACAGACTGTCTTTTGGATTGTGTATGTGGAAGATATCTCACCTCGTGAGGGGGCCGATCAAACAGACACTGACGTTTGGGTTGCTCGGGTAACCCAAGAGGATCCTGCAGACCCAGCTCTCGCGCATGGCAGACCCTGTCGTGGAATAGATTTAGCATAAATAAAACAATTTGTTCTGCTATATTGCCGCTTACTACAAACAACGATCTCATATACAAACAACAAACAGCATAAAGGACCCGTCTCTGTGCCGACAGAGACATTGGTGGAGGGGCTTTCACAGCAGTCCCAGCTCTCCAGCATAGCAGACCCTGGCGGGAATAGACTGAACACACATAATATCATTTCCCCTTCTTCTGAAATCTGACCCGCTCTCGTGGTCCAAACTACGATCTCGTAAACAAATAACAATGGGTTGGTACTGCAGGGACCAACGGTTGCACCCTAAAAGTGTCAACACCAGAGGGGCCGCTACACCCGGCAGATCATGGTGGTTCTTTTGGTGTGCGACCAAGGTCCAGTTAATGACCACCTAGAGAGACGGACAAGCTCAGTGATATGGTACTGTCTATGACTTTGGCAGAAAATGTAGTGTTTGTGACTCTTGACACACACTGTAGTGTCTATAATTGTTTGATTAACACTGTATTGTCTATGACTCCATGACATAAACTGTACTGTCTATGCTTCACGACAGAACCTGTTCTATGATTCTTTGGCAGAAACTATACTATATATGATTCTGTGTCAGAAACTGTACTATCTATGATTCTGTGTCAGAAACTATACTGTCTATGTCTTTCTGACTGAATCTAAACTGCTCTGTCTAAGACTGTCAGAAAGTATACTGTCTTTGACTCTGTGACAGATACTATACTGTCTAAGACTCTGACAGAAAGTATACTATATTTGACTCTCTGATAGAAACTATACTGTCTAAGACTATGACATAAACTATATTGTCTGTGATTCTCTAACAGAAACTATACCGTCTATGACTCTCGGACAGTAGCTATAATGTTATGACACTCTAACACAAAGTATACTGTCTATTTATCTCTGAAAGAAAATATTCTCTCTATGACTCTCTGACAGCAACTATTCTGTCTATAACATTTTGAGGGAAACTATAATGTCTATGATTCTCTGAGAGAAACTTTACTGTCTTTGACTTTGACAGAAACTATGCTGTCTTTGACTTTGACAGAAACTATGCTGTCTTTGACTCTCTGACAGAAACTATGCTGTCTTTGACTTTGACAGAAACTATGCTGTCTTTTACTCTCTGACATAAACTTTACTGTCTTTGACTTTGACAGAAACTATGCTGACTTTGACTCTCTGACAGAAACTATGCTGTCTTTGACTTTGACAGAAACTATGCTGTCTTTGACTCTCTGACAGAAACTATGCTGTCTTTGACTTTGACAGAAGCTATGCTGTCTTTGACTCTCTGACAGAAACTATGCTGTCTTTGACTTTGACAGAAACTATGCTGTCTTTGACTCTCTGACAGAAACTATGCTGTCTTTGACTTTGACAGAAACTATGCTGTCTTTGACTCTCTGACAGAAACTATGCTGTCTTTCTTTGACAGAAACTATGCTGTCTTTTACTCTCTGACAGAAACTATGCTGTCTTTGACTTTGACAGAAACTATGCTGTCTTTGACTCTGACAGAAACTATGCTGTCTTTGACTTTGACAGAAACTATGTTGTCTTTGACTTTGACAGAAACTATGCTGTCTTTGACTTTGACAGAAACTATGCTGTCTTTGACTTTGACAGAAACTATGCTGTCTTTGACTTTGACAGAAACTATGCTGTCTTTGACTTTGACAGAAACTATGCTGTCTTTGACTCTCTGACAGGAACTATGCTGTCTTTGACTTTGACAGAAACTGTGCTGTCTTTGACTCTCTGACAGAAAGTATAGCCCTACTCACCAGTTGGCGGAAATCAGCATGGCTTTACAGGTCCTGGAGAGACGGACAAGTTCCGAGGCTCGGGCACAGTCCAGCAGCTCCAGGGACGACATGTTGGTGAACCTCACCTGCTTCATCAGCTGCCAGCACAGATAGGGACATTAGTGACCAACAGGCGATCACACAGCCATACACAAACACACTCGACCATTTAAACACGGGTCACTTTATGCACTCTCTCATTCACTTACTTGCTCACTCAGATTATCCACTTACACATCTGCAAGCCCACATACTCACGCGTCTGCAAGCCCACACACTCACACCTCTGCAAGCCTACACACTCACGCGTCTGCAAGCCTACATACTCACGCGTCTGCAAGCCTACTACTCACGCGTCTGCAAGCCTACTACTCACGCGTCTGCAAGCCTACTACTCACGCGTCTGCAAGCCTACACACGCACACCTCTGCAAGCCCACACACTCACACCTCTGCTAGCCCACACACTGACGCGTCTGCTAGCCCACACACTGACGCGTCAGCTAGCCCACACACTCACACCTCTGCTAGCCCACACACTCACGCGTCTGCTAGCCCACACACTGACGCGTCAGCTAGCCCACACACTCACACGTCTGCTAGCCCACACACTCACGCGTCTGCTAGCCCACACACTCACGCGTCTGCTAGCCCACACACTCACGCGTCTGCTAGCCCACACACTCACACCTCTGCAAGCCCACACACTCACACCTCTGCAAGCCCACACACTCACACACTTATTCACTGGAATATTTATTCTTAATTAAAAATGTGTTGGTTACCTAACAAACTAGGGCTTGCGGGTGTAGTTCTCATTGTTTAGTCAGCACTACTCTATAGAGCATAGGCTTATGGTGTATATATATCTGAGTGTCTCAGAAATGTTGAATGTTGAATTAGGAATCGACATCACAGCACTCGGGACACTCCAATAAGCACTCCGTCCCTATCTGCAGCAGCAAGCGCAGAGTTAAAATTGCGATGGTACAAGTAACAGTCTGTATATCCTTCTCGCCCCTTCCCCGAGTTTCGAGTGTCGTCCAGATCCCGTGTAACTCCTCGCAGTGCCATTCTCCTCAGACCGTAATGATCTATCTGTTCCTCGGCACTGTTCACTCTCTCCCAAAGGGAGTATTCTCAGAAATAAGGTATACGAGAAAGATGGTCTAAGTGACAAGAAGGGACACAGTTGTCACCCAGACAGTACGTCAGGATCTTGTAGCCCAGGTCTTACAAACTCAAGTGGATCAGTCACAAATCACCATAGTATGGACATGTGTGTAGACAGGAAGAGAAGCGAATGTTCCTGACTGATAGAAGACTGAAATAGATCAAAGCCAAAATGAAAACTGCTCATGGATAAATCTGGTGATCTCTGTGGCAAACCTCCACATCCCAAGCTAAAAGAGAATCCACTAATCAAGTTAGTAAGTAAGTATATAATGACGGTGATAAGTCGTGATCATTCAGCAGATAGTCTATGTAACGTATCTCTCATCTCGGCACGCGTGAAAGTTTCTTCTTATCCAATCCATGCATAGCAAATGTATCTTCAGTGTCTTGTATCCACGTCTGCAGAGATCTGCCTCTGCCTCATGTTCCAGAAACTGTACCTTCCATCACCGTTCTCTCCTGGTCACCATGACGTTTAACATGGCATCGGGACAGGATGCTAGATGCTAGGTGCTAGATGCTAGGTGCTAGATACTAGGTGCTAGATGCTAGATGCTAGGTGTTAGATGCTGGGTGTTAGATGCTGGGTGCTAGATGCTGGGTGCTAGATGCTAGATACTGGATGCTAGAGGCTAGGTGCTAGATGCTAGGTGCAAGATGCTAAGTGCAAGATGATAGGTGCTAGGTGCTAGTTGCTAGATGCTAGATGCTAGGTGCTAGATGCTAGGTGCTAGATGCTAGGTGCTAGATGCTAGATGCTAGGTGCTAGATGCTAGGTGCTAGATGCTAGGTGCTAGATGCTAGATACTAGGTGCTAGATGCTAGGTGTTAGATGCTAAGTGTTAGATGCTATGTGTTAGATGCTAGATGCTAGTTGTTAGATGCTGAGTGTTAGATGCTAGGTGTTAGATGCTAGATGCTAGGTGTTAGATGCTGAGTGTTAGATGCTAGGTGTTAGATGCTGGGTGCTAGATGCTGGGTGCTAGATGCTAGATACTGGATGCTAGATGCTAGGTGCTAGATGCTAGGTGCTAAATGCTAGGTGCTAGATGCTAGGTGCTAGATGCTAGGTGCTAGATGCTAGGTGCTTGATGCTATGTGCTAGATGCTAGATGCTAGGTGCTAGATGCTAGGTGCTAGATTCTAGGTGCTAGATGCTAGGTGCTATATGCTAGATGCTACGTGCTAGATGCTAGATGCTAGATGCTAGGTGCTAGGTGCTAGATGCAAGGTGTTAGATTCTAGGTGCTAGAAGCTAGATGCCAGGTGCTAGATTTGATTTGATTTGATTCAAGAACCGTCATTACTGCACTCTGGGCATTCCCATAAGTGCCCCATCCCAATCTTCAGCAGCCAGCAAAGATTTTTGATACTTATGGTGCCAGTAGCATTCTGATTAAACGTTCGTCCTGCCTTTTCTCTGAGCGTCGAGCATCTGCCATAACCTCTCGTCGCCCCCTCCCCCCCCCCCCCCCCCCCCCGCTGCATCAATCTCACCAGACTGTGGTGATCCATCAGCTCCTCCCCCCTGCATCAATCTCACCAGACTGTGGTGATCCATCAACTCCTCCCAACTGCATCAATCTCACCAGACTGTGGTGATCCATCAACTCCTCCCCCCTGCATCAATCTCACCAGACTGTGGTGATCCATCAACTCCTCCCAACTGCATCAATCTCACCAGACTGTGGTGATCCATCAACTCCTCCCCACTGCATCAATCTCACCAGACTGTGGTGATCCATCAACTCCTCCCAACTGCATCAATCTCACCAGACTGTGGTGATCCATCAACTCCTCCCAACTGCATCAATCTCACCAGACTGTGGTGATCCATCAACTCCTTCCCACTGCATCAATCTCACCAGACTGTGGTGATCCATCTGCTCCTCCCCACTGCATCAGTCTCACCAGACTGTGGTGATCCATCTGCTCCTCCCCACTGCATCAGTCTCACCAGACTGTGGTGATCCATCAACTCCTCTGAACTGTACACGCTCTCCCATAAGGCACTAACCACGTCTGCCTTATCTTGCGTCAGTGTTCCACCAAGTTGTGCAGAGCCAGCCAGTCTGTCCGCCTGTTCATTTCCCAACACACCAGTGTGCCCCGGTGAAAAAATCACGACAATACTCCTCACCCGTGCCCTCAGCAGCGAGGCATGCCACTCTGCACGAAGCATGCCTGTCCTAATCTTCCTAAGCGTGCTTTCTGAGTCAGTTACAATCACCATGTGTGTCTGTGTTGTGTTCTCTAGCCAGCGGAAAGCTACGGTGACCGCCTCCATCTCCATTCCTAAACTGGATATTGTGGTATCATATGCTAGGCTCTCCTGCACCAAAAGTAGACCATTAACTTTTGCTAAAAATCCCCAAGCACTTCTCTTGCCTGTTGACACTGAACATTCTGTGTAAATAATCAAATCTTCTGAGTTAGCATTATCTTGAATTAATCGCTGAATTTCCACCTCTGTGGCACCTGCTGGCCAATCTCTGCATTCCCGGCTCAGTGTGATGATGACTCTACACAAGTCTGACTGTTCAGGTGGTACTTTGACCCACTTCTTTTCTCGCCTAATGTTCTCAAGGATGCAAACCTGTTGTTGTACACTTAATTTGTACATTCTTTTGTATACTTTATATTCAACCAAGTATTTAGGCCTAGGGTGCCTATTCTAGTATTCCGCTGGATATCTCCTTGATGGATGTGCTACAGTGAAGTCCTGCATTCTATAACTGGCACACTTGGCACCGACACAGCATCATGTAATACAGTCGCTACCTTTACAAGCCAACAATAACGCTTGTGACAGGCCACATAAACTTTAATGGCATTAAAGTTACACGTCACAAGATGATGATGATTATTCAATAAAACATGTACGATAATAAATCTCCATTATCTATTCTGATGATATAAAAGATTACAGCAGCTTTTCTCAATGGGCTCCTGCCATTAAAATAAGTAAATAGACATTGAACTGTCTCCCGCAAACAACGGTAAATCAAAACCTCACAAAGAGAAAACGTTTCTATAATATCCTCATACAGAGAGCCAACACAGTTTCCGCTAACCCCGCGGAAACACGTCCGACTTGGACAATGGAAAAATCTCAACTGCCGAATCCTTTGTGTTCTGCAGGAGCCTTTGTGTTAATCGCCCAGCATTCAATTAGCTGGTATCCCAGGTAACAGACCCGACCGGTGGCCGCTGTGTGAACCTTTCACCTGCGCTATGACCACTAGAAGAAACTAGAAGAAACTTTAACTCTTGGACTATAAGATTACAACAGCTTATCCCCCCCTCTCACAAACTGAAAATCTATGTTTTCAGTTGCATAATTTTAACTCTGTTGTAGTCATCTAGACAACTTATATTCGAATATACCTAGTGAAATCCACATGTAGTTAAGTGAGAATGCATGTAAACGAAATGATGATAACTTTTGTTATAATAAGAATGCATGTAAATAAAATGATGATAACTTTTAGTTATAAGACATGAAATAACAACAAGAAATACAATATAATATCATAACTGGTTCACTAATAACTCATAAGCTAAATCCACATATCATAATTACTGTCAATCCCAATAAATGGAATCATCTGTCCAAAACACTTGAGAAATTAACTAACTAAACACTTCTCATAGGTATGTCCTTGAAATATACATATCTGGATAAAGTATGTTGATACCAATATATAAGCATCCATTGCAGTGTAGTGAGGTATAAAAATTCCAATGTGAAAAGGAACTGATTGTCTCATGATGTACAAGGAAATCTGGACAAATAGTCAGCAAGTACGTTCTCCTTACCACTCCGGTAGATGATGGTATAGTTAAAAGTCTGAAGAAACAATGTCCAACGAAGAATACGGGCATTTGTTACAGACCCTGTGTTCAAAACAGCAAGTGACTTGTGGTCTGTAATTACATAAAACGTTCTCCCTATTAGGTACCTGGAGAATTTAGCGATGGACCAGTAAATTCCCAGTGCTTCTCTCTCTCCGACACTATAGCGTGTTTCAGTGTCGGACAATTTGCGACTTGCATAGAGGCAAGGATGTAAAGTCCCATCGTACATTTGGGAAATTACTGCTCCCAGTGCGACATTTGAAGCATCTGAGGAAACATAAAAATCAAGTGATAGATTAGGCAATCTCAGAAATGGTTTATTGTTAAATGTTCTTTGTATCTGGCTGAGTGCTTGTGCGCAGGATTCATCCCAAAACACCTCTCGAGGCATCGTCTTTCTTGTCAACTCAGACAACACAGATGTTATAGAGGAATAATGGGGAATAAATTTAGCGTAGAAGTTCTTAGACCCAAAAATGATAGCTCATGAAATGCTATCTGGACTTAAATAGGTGCCTATCTCTGTCTATGTGTTTCTGCTGTGCTCGTGTAACAGCATTGGCCACTGTGTCATTGTCATCGTTCCACTTCTTAATATCTTCTGTTGTGCAAGCTCGCACCCCTGGAACTGTACCAAGAATGATATCTGGTGAACACCGGTTTACAACACATACCTCTGCAACTCCGGTAAAATGGGGACATCTAATTTTCACAATTGCAAGTGGATATTTTTCAAGATTTCCACCGAATGTGCGGCATTTAGCATACCTTCCTGTATATGCAGATGAAGGAACTAAGTATCTTGCCACGCCAATAACATTCGCACCCGTGTCCCTCAAAACTGTAGATCTAACCTTGCCAATGTACCCAAAATGGAGAGGTAATCCACATTCTGTAGGCATGGCGGACAAAGCAGGATACACGATGTCAGGTCGAACTCTGACTTGTACTGTATCACTGTGGCTGGCATGTGTTATGTCCTTTACCTGAACTGCATTGCCCTGTCTTGGTGTAACTCTAGGACAGAATTTTTTTAGGTGATTCCCCCCACACACAAAGCATTTGAGGTTGTTATCGTAGTGCCTCCTCCTGTCTTGTGTCGGAGATTCATAATCATTCTGTCTATAACTTTTGTTTTGACACTGGTCTGATCGGTGACGCCAGGAAGAACAGTACTGACAACCTCTAGGCCGGCTAAAGTACCTATGTGACTGTTCTGTCTTCTGAAAGGCTCTATCTGGTCGTCTGGAACGATCATAGCTGTGGCTTCTAAAGTGACCTGCTCTGCCAAAAGTGTGAGGTTTCTGAGCAACATTATTTTGCGAATACTGTGAGCGGTTCACGCGCATGCTAGATGCGGCAGGAATAGGTTCTGTATAACTTTCCTTTTGCAATGACTTGCCAGGATGAGCACTCATATATTGCTCACCCAGTTTCACCATTTCCTCAATAGATGGTGGTTTTCTTTCTTGAAAGAAAGCAAACAATCCTGTGCTACAACAGGACAGAATCTTATCCCTAATCATCAGGTCTGCTAGACGATCATAAGAATTACCGACCTGCGCCAGAGTTGTCCACCTAGAAAACAAGGTCTTAACATTGGCAACAAAATCACCAAAACTTTTTTCAGAGGAAGGCATTATGTTTTTGAATTTCTGACGATAGTTTTCCTCTGTCAAATTTTGGGAAGCCAATAATTTCTGACGCACTATCTGGAATGATGCACGGTCTTCCAACGGTAAATTAGTGAACGTGTTTAACACTGTTCCGGTTAGTAGATCTCTAAGACGAGCTACCCACTGTGTCTCAGGAATCTGGGCTGACGACATCGTTTCTTGGAATCTGTCCAAAAAAGAGTGTAAACAATCATTTGTTGTTAAAAAGGGCAACTTCGGCCTGTATGACCCATTATTCCTGTCTCGGTTGGAGAGCTGATCCATCTCCACACTTTTCTTACTCTCGGCCTCCTTAATAGCAATCATTTTATCTCTCTCTACTCTAGCAATTTCTATCTCAGTGTCGAATCTAAGTTGTTGCTGCTTGTGAGACAATTCTAATTCTCGATCTTTAAATTGCTGCTGCTTATCATTTTCCTGCATCTGCTGCAACATCTGCTCTCTTTTAAATGCTATTTCCTGTTCCTTAAGTACCCGTTCTGCCTCTAACTTTTCCTTTTCTAACCTTATTTGTAGTTCAGCCTTTTCTCTTTCTACACAAATTAGCATTTCTGACTCTTCTTTTAGTTTTAGTCTTTCTGCCTCTGCTTTTTCTTTTTCTGCCTCTGCTTTTTCTTTTTCTGCATTAAGAAGTTGTATCTTCAACTCAGAGTCAATTTTCTTCTGCTGTCTTTCTAACGCTCTTTCTTCTCTCTCTGTAATTTCTTTTAATCTGGCTTCGGCAAATTTTACCAACTCTGGCCCCTCTAAACTCATAGATCGGCCTAGCTCAACAAAATCCGCAAAGGAAGCCATTATAACTCGATATATTATGCAATACAGAAAATATAAAATAATAATAAATGGGGGAAAAAAATGAGACAAACAATGGTTGACAAACAAGACGCTACACTTCGTTCACTGCAACGAATGTACAAAACGACAACGTTGAGAGAATCGAATAGTAAAAATAAAGTTGACACCACAAGCCTGTTATAAAAAAGAAATCATGAAAAGTAAACAGAAGAGCACACCAATGACGTGACGACGGAAACACACTTAATGCATACAATTTTAGCGACTAATTGTCAGAAAGGCCACGAATATTTGCATATCCTCTATATCAGAGCCGCCAATTTGACAAGAAAAGCTGAAGAAAAGAACTAATATGTCATCCCAAACTCAATGAGCTGATATATTAAAGTTACAAATAACAGAAAACATGGATGATAATCATTCACTCTAACACCTCGGATATGTTGTGAGACGAAACGAGCACACAAAACAACTCCCATCCGTCAACAAAAAACATTACCCGATTTAAATCCACAGATGCGATCCTTAGGCGTCGTACTGCTATCCTTAGGCGTCGTACTGCGATCCTCAGGCGTCGTACTGCGATCCTCAGGCGTCGTACTGCGATCCTTAGGCGACGTACTGCGATCCTTAGGCGACGTACTGCGATCCTTAGGCGACGTACTGTGAACAGGGACCTAGTAGTAATGATGCGAAACTCAAGCATCCACTGCTGAACTCCGTTGAAGAATGTCAATTACGGCCGAAAAAAAACGAGTAATTCTATAGAGTCAAATAACACTGCTAATGTCACCAGCACTTTATACAGCTGTAAATCAATTAAGGCCTACTGTTAGTTCACCTATGTCCGATAAGTTCGTAAAGCTGCTAGAAACACTCGTTAGCACTGCATACACTTTAAAAAAATAGTTTATAACTCCTTTCAGGATCCGTTAATTTATAACTTTATGTAGAACAGTTATATGTATTCGTTCAAACGATCATCAGTCAGTAGCACAAACACTGGGTAAATCAACACTGTTTATAAATCCATCAAAGGACCGGCTTGGCCATCCACTGTTGTACACTTAATTTGTACATTCTTTTGTATACTTTATATTCAACCAAGTATTTAGGCCTAGGGTGCCTATTCTAGTATTCCGCTGGATATCTCCTTGATGGATGTGCTACAGTGAAGTCCTGCATTCTATAACTGGCACACTTGGCACCGACACAGCATCATGTAATACAGTCGCTACCTTTACAAGCCAACAATAACGCTTGTGACAGGCCACATAAACTTTAATGGCATTAAAGTTACACGTCACAAGATGATGATGATTATTCAATAAAACATGTACGATAATAAATCTCCATTATCTATTCTGATGATATAAAAGATTACAGCAGCTTTTCTCAATGGGCTCCTGCCATTAAAATAAGTAAATAGACATTGAACTGTCTCCCGCAAACAACGGTAAATCAAAACCTCACAAAGAGAAAACGTTTCTATAATATCCTCATACAGAGAGCCAACACAGTTTCCGCTAACCCCGCGGAAACACGTCCGACTTGGACAATGGAAAAATCTCAACTGCCGAATCCTTTGTGTTCTGCAGGAGCCTTTGTGTTAATCGCCCAGCATTCAATTAGCTGGTATCCCAGGTAACAGACCCGACCGGTGGCCGCTGTGTGAACCTTTCACCTGCGCTATGACCACTAGAAGAAACTAGAAGAAACTTTAACTCTTGGACTATAAGATTACAACACCTGTCTGATTGTGTCTTCTGCCTGAGCCATCCATGACCTCCCTCTTTTCAGCCGCTGACCCTTAACTGCACCCAGAGCTTCAAGCAGAGGGTAATCTGTGTCTGCAGCTATCCTGAGATATGACTTCGCCTGTATCACTTTGTGCCTACCTGCAACCGTCGGCAAACCAAGGATGTATCGCATACACACCACTGGGGTGTTTCTGGTGCAACCCAGAATGACCCGCATAGCGTTCTGTATGCGCTCTAGTTTGTCCATCTGACTTTGAGACGGTAAGTAGTCTCAGGCCATAATCAACCACTGACAGGATCAGGTGCTGATATAGTGTGAAAAGCATTCTCTGCTCTATGTCAGTTGCAGCCATTGTCTTAAGTGGAATAACTCCTTTTTGGCATCTTGTCACAACACTCTCCACTTGGTTCTTAAATGACAGGCTCCTGTCAAATGTAATTCCTCGATACTTCAGTTTGCTCTCTCTGTTGATGTTTCTACTATCTATCGTGAGACTTGAGACATTAGCTTTAACGATCCTGTTGTCTAGAGAACACAGACACCGTTTCCGGGTGGACGACAGCCCTTATTTTAGTACACCACTCAGTCACGTTGTCTACAGTCGCTTTTAGCTAACGGTCTGTTTGTTCCCTCTCTTCCCCTGCTTATATGTAGGTAATTCCTCCGCAAAAGTCAGTATCCTTCCAACTCCTGGTGCTTCTAGGCTTGCAATCCTGCTCGTGTACATGTTAAAGAGCCCAGGCGAGATGGCGGATCACTGTGGCAGTCCTGGGGCCAAACTGCATAGTTCTGAGGTCCATGAGTCCAATCGGAGAGTAACCCGACGTGAATACGGGTGAAACAATATTCGTATTACCGGTGGACTTATACATCGATGTGTTATCCACAACTCGATTTCATTGTCGGGCTCTGCATGGCTAAATTATTTACCATATTCTCCTTCTTGTTAGGGTGCAGTTTGTGGAAGGCGAGGCAGGGGTCGACCACCGCGAAGATGGATACAAGACATTGAAGAAGTATTGGCGTTGAAAGCGCATGGGCACGGAGAGCTGACCAGGGAAAGGGATACTTTAGGCGTGCGTGAAGAGAGCGACGTTCTGTAAAGGTTGACGATGACTTGTTTGTCTCCGCCTCTGCTTATGTTTCTCCGCCTCTACTTATGTTTGTCTCCGCCTCTACTTATGTTTGTCTCCGCCTCTGCTTATGTTTGTCCATTGTCCGTAACTTCCCTGGAGGTTACTCCATGGCCACTCAAAGTTACCGATAAAACTACAGCATTCCTCAACCGCCATGTGTCCACTTACGTAGAGCCCACTTTGGGAGAAACACTTGTCCAGCCACTACATTGTCGCGGCTCACACAAGGGCAGTTAGTGTCCAGCCACTACATTGCCGCGGCTCACACAAGGGCAGTTAGTGTCCAGCCACTACATTGTGGCGACTCACACAAGGGCAGTTAGTGTCCAGCCACTACATTGTCGCGGCTCACACAGCTATAGGACAAGTGTCCAGTTAAAAATCGACTATTACTAAGGGAGATAACTTCAGTAAAATGTTAATAACAGTATAACCAGGATTGCATCCGCTTTCGTACGTGGTTATGAGATAACCAAAAATTTACTTTGCCAAGTCGTTGCAAGCCTGCGCACGTGTGCATGTGTTCGCATCAGTGGGGGTAGATTTCGTTCAGGAATAGAGCAACACGCGCGATGGTCATTAATCAAGGACTTTTTCACAAACTGAATTGTGTTAATCGTCATCCCCTTGTGGGAGAAATTTTTTGTTGTTGCTTTTTTTTTTCTTTCTTTGAAGCCCCACCATAAATCTATCCTTACGTCCTTTTTAGGACGTAATTTTTTGTTATTTGAAGCACCACTCTGGCTTTTGCTAGGGGCCGCAATATAGGCAGGCCATCAATATGGCCCATTGTCTGAACGCGGTTTCTGGGACCTCTCCACGGTGATCCTCATCCACATGGTGGCACTTTGTGTCATCGGGTGTTTATCGCCAGTGTGATGTCCTAGTGGGGTAAAATGCACTACTACTACTACTACTACTACTACTACTACTACTACTACTACTACTACTACTACTACTACTACTACTACTACTACTACTACTACTACTACTACTACTACTACTACTACCACTACTGCTACTACACAAACTAAAAGGTAAGTTTTGACTCTTTCATCTCAGGCCGCCCTCTTCCTATTTGTGTAATTACTTATTTTTTTTTTTCTTTTTCTGTTCCCCGTTTCTAAGGTAGATGCACTCCAACTTTGAAGGAAGCTACCAATTAGTCGACTCTTACGATATGGTTGTTGGGAAAGATGTGGCTCTTGTTCTTGTGTTCCCCCTAAATGGGGTCACGGTCTCACATTGAGAACTGCTGGATTGAGATAACGGACATTTGGAAACTGCTACTTGTCGGAGACTATCAGTAAGGTCAAGAGCCCATTTTACACCTTAGGCACATCGGGCATATGGGAAGAGCATCGCATATTTTTACAGACCAATCGGCACTAGGTGGGTAACGAGGTCAGCATTACACTAGCCGTCCTTACTTCCCCAGGACATACATCCTGGTACCTACTTTAGGCTGGGTCGACCTGCGACGCCCAGTACTATGATAATAGCCCCCGTAGGCAGCAGTGGGTTTCGATAGCGGTACTTTGGAATTACGAGTCGGACTCGCAACGCCTAAGCCACAGACGGTTAGAGATAGCTAAGTCGGGAGACAATGAGAGAGAGAGAGAGAGAGAGAGAGAGAGAGAGAGAGAGAGAGAGAGAGAGAGAGAGAGAGAGAGAGAGAGAGAGAGAGAGAGAGAGATAGAGAGAGAGAGAGAGAGGGAGAGAGAGATAGAGAGAGAGAGATAGAGATAGAGAGAGAGAGAGGGAGAGAGAGATAGAGAGAGATAGAGAGAGATAGAGAGAGAGATAGAGAGAGAGAGGGAGAGAGAGATAGAGAGAGAGAGAGAGAGAGATAGAGAGAGAGATAGAGAGAGAGAGAGGGAGAGATAGAGAGAGAGACAGAGAGAGAGAGAGATAGAGAGAGAGAGATAGAGAGAGAGATAGAGATAGAGAGAGAAAAAGATAGAGAGAGAGAGAGTGTGTGTGTGTGTGTGTGTAAGTTTTATATTAAGGGAGAATAGGATATTGCTTTCTTGGGGGACAATAGGAGATTGTTGTACTGAGAGACAATAGGAGATTGTTGTTCTGAGAGACATTAGGAGATTGTTGTTCTGAGAGACATTAGGAGATTGTTGTTCTGAGAGACAATAGGAGATTGTTGTTCTGAGAGACAATAGGAGATTGTTGTACTGAGAGACAATAGGAGATTGTTGTTCTGAGAGACAATAGGAGATTGTTGTACTGAGAGACAATATAAGATTGTTGTTCTGAGAGACAATAGGAGATTGTTGTTCTGAGTGACAATATGAGATTGTTGTTCTGAGAGACAATATGAGATTGTTGTTCTGAGAGACAATAGGAGATTGTTGTTCTGAGAGACAATAGGAGATTGTTGTTCTGAGAGACAATATGAGATTATTGTTCTGAGAGACAATATGAGATTGTTGTTCTGAGAGACAATAGGAGATTGTTG